>CAJVPP010003800.1:0-10707 GCA_910592005.1 Funneliformis mosseae | reverse complement strand
TGAATTCCAATTTAAAGGATGAAATCCTCCAAGTATTTCGTCCGTACCCTTAACTCTGGCAATAGTAATTGTAGGTCCTTTCATATCACAAAAATCATGAAAAGTTTTTTTTTCAAACCCATCTCTGCTTCCACGGATAAGTAGTTCAAAATCATATGAAGCACTATAGTCATCTTTTTTCGCCATTATAATTAAATTACCAAGTAAGAAAGCTTGATTAGAATTAATTATCCTAGAATCAATAATCTTAGAATCAAATTTAATTTTTGAATGTACATTTTCATCAAAAGAATAATATTCAAGAATTTGAACATAAAAACCAAGATCAAAGGCATTCTTGAATGGTTTTACTTTCTGAACGAAATCTGCGGGACTAATTTCCTTAAACTTTATATATGGTATAAATGGTTGAATAATAGTTCCAAATATTGATACATTATTATGCGTCCAATTTGAAGTATCAAACGGTAATTCATCAGATTGCGCTATACTCCATTCTAATAATTTATCCCAAACTACAATGGGCTTTTCAGAATGATTGTTTTTAACGAGTAGGTTAAGGAGAATTTCTTGTTTGATAGTTACGAAATCATCTGCTTTAAAGATTAATGAGGGATCTTGTTGAATAGCAATCTTATAGAATTGGACCAATTTGCTAAATTGAGTAAATTTAGTTGTAACATCTTGAATGAGAACAAAATTCTGTTTTAATAATGATTCGTCATCAAGAAGATAATCTTCAATGAAAGTACATAGGTAGTTAAGACACAATTCATCAGCCGCAATTAAAATCGCAATATTTGTTTTAATATCGTTGTTGGAGAGGTCAATCTTGCTACTGTAAATGTACCTATAAATTACTTAGGTGAATTTCTATAATGTGATTAAAATATTAAACTCGAAAAAGTAAGCTACCTTAAAATAATTTCAAAAATTTTAACAGAAATATTCGGTTTTTGAAATTTAATAACATTATTTTCTTTTATTTGCCAACCGTTTGATAAAGCGGTACGGAAATAAGCCGAACGTATTTTTAAAATTAAGGAATGTGCTTTGAAGACTTTAGCACTAGGTTTTTCTCCAACTAAAAGTTCGATATCAGAAAATTCACCGGATTCAAGTATTATATTATATTCTTTAGAAGATAAATTCAATAATTCCATAGACATTTTTTTAAGAGAATTGGAAAATCCCCAAAATTTTTTTTGTTTGGGGATTTATTTTAATACTACACAGTATGTGCAACAATACTAATTTTTTTATGGTAAATTTTCGGTGAAAAGAAAAGTAATTCCGGGTCACACCAATGAAAAATCATGTGATTCTGGTACTTTATTAGATTCCATCTTGGCCGGCATTACGACATTAAGTTTCACTGACACATTCATGACGCATTAAACATTGTTACGAATTTTTTTATCTAATAATCAAATTGGCTTGATATCGACTATTTTCAGTTCTTATAAAGTAATCAGAAGATTTATAATATTAATTCAATTTATTAAAAACAGCGACGTATTTTTTATTGTTTGTTATTGTTACGGAAAAATCTAAACTATTTTCATTCTTTATTAAATTTTCCCTTTTCTTTCAAGCGAAATCCCAGAATTTTCATATCTAAATTCAACAAGGAATTATTGTCTAATTGAAACATTCGCCAGAGTACACATAAGTCAAAAGACATAATGAAATGACCAGTGGAACGTTAACCGAACTTGGGCAGTGTTTCCACTCAAATAAAATTGATCGTCACTAAGCTTGTAATATTAAAGTCTCCAAAAACAGGTCCAGACGTAAACGCCATTGTTGTTAAAATTTCAGACGTTTCGCATCAACAATTCAAATGCTTCAAAATTTACTTTCGTAGTGAGAGAGGATATTTTAAATTAAAGATTTTGATTTAAAACTTTTGTGACTTCAACTAAAATAAATCACCGGATTTTAAGCATATCACGAGGAGTTCTTTAAAAGTCGAGAAAAAAAAATGCCTTTGAGATTTTTTATTAATAAAAGGTAATATAGGAGACTTATGGAAAATCACGTTCTGAGAAATTTTTGACTAAAATTAAGAACTAAATGCATTTTAATCAAATAACATGCAATAAACATCTCAATTTGTTAAAAAATTCACAGAACCTGATTTTCCTAGCAATCATCTCATATATCGATCAATAGATTCGTTGTTAAGGCGCACTTTTGAATAATAATAAAAATATTCTCATGTGAATTCGACAGAACTTGTAAAGTTAAATAAAGATGCAATATAAAGGGTTTACAAACAATATTTTCAGTAACACTTTACATACATTGACTTTTTAGCAGATATTATAACTTTTGTTTATTACAAAATCTTTATTTAAATTTATCAAAACGGAAGATTTCACGAAATCCGTAATGCATTTAATGGAGAACAGTGAAAGCAGATAATTGAAGGCAAAAAAAAAACAATGATTTTAAATATTTGGATTATAGTATTAAAAACCTGTCCAAAATTGACCAAAATCACATTAAGCTTCAGAAATTATTTTAGTATATTATTACTTAGACCTACGTATTTAATGATTTATACGTGAAGTAGTATGAGGCGTAATACTTTGGTATTTTAATTTATTTACTGCAAGTTTGCAAAATTAATTAATTTGGTCGAACACTCGAAGCTGTAACATTTACGAATTTGCATTACGATTTAAACTAAATATTACAAAGTATCAAAATGTAATGTTTTTAAATATACAAAACTGTAAGATATTTTACACCAAAAATTTTTCCTGATGTAAGTCAACAGTACACAACATACATTTTAAAGTTATGGTTACGCCATCAGTGTTGCACTTATTGAAAACTAAACACAAATTTTGGTACAACAGATTTTGTGACTATCAAAAATTACGCCAAATATTATTTAGTTAGTATCACTCCTTTTCCTTTTTAACGATAACGTTCAAAATGGATATATCCTTAGATGAACAATTTGACATTAAGAATGTGGATTGGACTTTGAGTAAATGCAAAAAATTTTTAAGGTTCGTCCAAGAAAAACCGACTGAAACTCGTATCAAGAAAGAGCCAGGCGATGGAAGCCATTTATTTCTACCGATGTATCTTGGCAAGGGCCGCGAATTTTATAAATGGGATTCAAAGAACCTTCACGACATATTTGTAGCAATTTTCCGATTTTTACAAAAATATTATTACGATTTAAGCAGGTTGAACCTTAAAGCCCTTCACAGTGAACAAATTAGCAAATGGAAAGTTGAATTTCCAAAGTATCTAGAAGACAAACATGCTAGCAAAGAGGCAAAATTACAAGATAAATTCATCAAGGAAATTAATGATAAGTGGCTTCCAGGATTCGGGTATCTTTACGATTTTGAATATAGAATTGGGGACCACAAAGGAGATTTGATTTTTGCAGATGATAATGGATTTCTTGTAGCTGTAGAAACGAAAAGAGGGGGATATAATCCGGTGCTTATCATACAGAATATCAATAAAGCCAAGGAGCAAGCAATTAAATATCGAAATCTCCTCATGGAAAGAACCAGAAATGATTCGAATATCATTACAGTTCTCGGTGTCTATTTTATCGATCTGGGTAAGAAAATGAAATGGTTTCCCTTGGACATTGACCATAAAATATGGGAGGCGATCAAAAAGGTTCACGAATTCAACAAAAAGTCTCTGACTTCTGATAATAATTCTATTGCTCAAACAAGTAACTATTTCGATTCATATTATCTAACAAAATTGTTTGAAATAAATTTTTTATAAATTCATAATTTTGCATTTCAGTTGGAAGAGAAACGTTCATTAGATCATCCCAAGAAGCTGATTCTGATGAAGATATTACGGATAGACTTGAAAACACTCATTTATAATGAGAAAGCTTTATTTATTTTTATTTATTTCTGATCTAATCCAAAATCGAGTTAAATACATGATGGAAGGTGTCCGTTGTACGTTGTACTTTTGGTAAAGATATTTTATATTAAGCGATTTCATACTATTTTAATTGTCTTTTTTAAAAAAAGCATTTTCCAGATTATTAAGAGTCGCTTTTAATAAAGTTCAAAAATAATAAAATAGTAAAATATAAATTAATAATTTAAACTTTCCACAGGAATAAATTTTCTTCAGGGATAAAAAAAAAGATGTGTTATATATTTGTTAAAATTATCAAATGAGAATTTGAATGATTATAAATGAAAGAATTTATCGTTGCATTTACGCTTGGTAACTTGTCGATTTGGTTGAGATTATGCTATGCAATTAGTTTTCGTTTCATTATTCTTATAAAGAATTGGATTAATTCAGCTACAACATTAGAGTTGAAATTTGAAAAGATCTAGAAAATGACATTAATTGTGGAAACAGCAATACTTTTCAATAAATAATAAAAAAATTTGATAATAAATATTTCACCATTTTGATAAATTTATTAAAAAAAATTTCTATATTATTATATTATTATTTACTTACAACAAATGGCAACAAATTATATATAAAACTTTTTCAAACATTCATCATTTCTTAAATAACTTCGTTCGCTTAAAAATTAAGTTTGAAAAAGAGATTCGTCGATGGGTCTTGACAACAAGGAGCTCAAAAAAATATCCAATGCAAAATATTCAGCCGCCACAATTTAGAGCAATCGTTATGTCAAAATTTTTTTGAATAAGTAAAAATTGCTACACCTATGTTTATTAATATATTAAATAAATAATTTAATATAAAAAAATTAACGTACTGTAATATACTGTTAGCTGAAAGCTTATATTATTTTACGTTTATTTTGCGTTGTTTGTATCAAAAAATTCATTTTTTTTTTTTGATTCAGTTGTTTTATGAAGTTTAGATACTGTATTTCCAACGATTTTATACTTTCAATTTATAATGACGAAAACATAATTTTTTTCCTCTCTAAACTTAAAACTGGTTAAATCGAATGGATGCATAGGTAAGTTATTTTTTTTCATTGAATTATTTATTTCTTATTTTATTTTATTTTTTTTTTTTTTTTTCATAGCTATATATTCTTTATTTATTTTTATTTTGATATCATCATTTATTCAATTATATGTGATTACGCATCAGGCATACCTAGTTTTACTATAAATCAAGGCTATATCTGAATTGCAATAAATTCTTCAGTATAAATTATATTTTATACCATGCATAGTTTTGATTTAATTAGTTGAAATCACTCTCCTGCTGTTCATGTTTTACTAATACCGAAAATAATAGATGTTTATTTTAAATCAAATAAAATTTTATCATTTATGACCAAACCAATATATAATAAATAAATTATTTATATTACAAAACATATAAATGTCGTTTGATAAAGTTTTATTTATTATATTGTTCAAGATTCGAAAACAGCATTTTTTTTTTGGAAATTTGAAAGTTAAGTAGTTAATTTTAATATTGTAACGTTATATATATCTAATATCCAAAAAAGATATTTTCTGCGGCTTTACCTAAAATGTTAAAGATGCGGAAATTGTCCGTGGCGTAATACAAAATCTAGAGATATGTCGTGTATGTTCAAGAGAGTCGACTAATAGGATTTCTAAAATATTTTTCCTAGTATAATATTGACAGACTATTTGTTTGAAAACTCAATTTTTTTTTTTTGTTTTTCAATATCTCATTTGTCTGCCTTTTCCTTAAAAATAATTTTAATGAGATGATAAATGTTGGAATTTTCAGAACTAGAATACCAGAAATATAAAAGCTGGAATTTCAATAGTTAGAATAAATCATTTCATTTAATTTTATTATTTTTGTGATTAAAAGAAAAAGAAAAGAAAAATTTTTTTTCCGAGTCGCTTTCCCTTCAGATTATAATGCTAATTTAAATCTTTTTTTTTATAAATTTACTTGATTTTTTTTTTTTTTTAAAAAAAATCATTCTTTTATTAATAATTACGTATCTCTTTGGCTTGGATCATGTTGAAATATTCGTCATATTTTTTTTTCTAGTTTAATTTGTAATTTTTTTGATTTTTCTTTTTTACTTTCGGGTTTTTTTTACTTTCGAGATGGATCACTACGTAATGAATAAGTAAGGTTACTTTATTTTATGTTTTGTTTTTTTCCTTTTTTTTTTTTTGTTCCTTTAATATGGCTATTTTATGATAAAAATTACTTACTGCGCCACTAAACATTCGATTCCAATCATCAATGTTATACTTCTTGATTGATTAGGTTTTTAAATGGACACGTGTTAGTATTAAATTGAACTAACCTAAATAATATAAAATCCTTTTCTCAATCACGTCCTAAGTTAAAGATTTAATACATTGTCAATATCACAAATTCTAGGTATTTGTTCAACTTAAACTTAACTGTTTCGTATTTATTATTTCAACCGAAACAAAAAAAAAAAATTTAGTCGTGAAGTATTAACTAGATCATGTGATCTTCATGCAAATAATGATGTACAGTACAGTGTCGATCATCTATTTGTAAATAAATACGGAGTAATTAATCCCGTAATCCCGATAAACTTTCTTATTATTTTCCATTTCATTGCATTATGGTCTCCATGCGTTTGGAATTAGTTAATGATACATTGAAAAGAGCAGATGCATTAACTGATTATTACACTGACCTAGAAGAACAGCTTGAATTTAAACAACAAACAATTTACGCTGATGAAAATCTCACAAACGAGGAAAAATCAGAGGCAATACAACGCTTAATTAATGGTTATAACTATTGCAAAATTTCTTATAATCAAGGTATTAAAAGAGTTTGTGAAAATTGCAAACAAGAATGTTTAGCAATATCATATTGTGAACATTGTATTCGAAGTTATTTAAAAGCAAAATTTTCAGAATGGACATCTGGAAATAAAGAAATTGATAATTTAATAAAGAAATGTCAAATCGAAGCAATTCAACCTCATAGAATAGTTGAGTGGATACCATATAATAATTTACAAAATATTGAGTATCTAACTAAAGGTGGATGCTCTGAAATTTATACAGCAGATTGGATTAATGGAAGTTATTACGAATGGGATTCTATCGGAAAACAATTAATAAGATTTGGAGGTGAAAAACTGATACTCAAAAGATTAGAAAATGTCGAAAGTGCTAATAGAAATTGGTTTGAAGAGGTGTGTAATTAAAAGTATTGATAATGACTTTTTTTATAAATAAAAAAAAAAAAGAAAAAAAGAAAGAAACTAATCAATTGAACTTTCATTTTTAGGCTGAATCTCAATTAATTTTAAGCAGCAGATCGGGATGCTTTGCTAATTCTTGTGGTCTTACTCAAGATCCACAAAATAAAGATTATTTTCTAGTAATGTATTTAATGGATATAGATTTAAGAAAATATTTACAACAATATCATAAGCAGCTTACATGGAAACAGAGAACAAACATACTTTTTGACATAATCTATGCGATTTATTATCTTCAACAAGAAAATTCTATTCATAGAGATTTGCATTCAGGAAATATACTATATTATAAACATAATGATAGATGGCATATTAGTGATTTTGGATTTTGCGGTCCTGCTGATAAACCATTAGGAAGCGTATATGGAAATCTTCCTTATATAGCACCTGAAGTTATTAATGGAAATGGATATACATTTGCATCAGATATTTATAGTATTGGTATGCTTATGTGGGAGATTTCTTCTGGACAACCGCCTTTTGCTTATTTTAATCATGATTATGAACTTGTGACAAAAATAATGAATGGGATGAGGCCGAAGATAATACCGGGAACTCCATCAGAATATAAAAATTTAATGATGCAATGTTGGGATGCAGATCCATTAAAAAGACCCGACATTGAAACCCTTTTTGACAAAATTCGTGAAATACGTAAACCATATTATCAAAATGAAAATGAAAAATGCAGCATTATTATTTTGAATAGTACACAATTAAATGTACAAACTAATATAATCTCCAACTCTATTAATTCATTAGTCGGAAAATTTAGTAAACTTTATAATTTTAAGGATTTACCTGAACCGAAAAATGCCATTGAAGGTAAGCTATTCATAATTAAATTAATTATTGTTAATCTATAGAAGAACAAGAAGGTTACTATTTAATAATTTTTAAAAATATTTTTCTTTTATAAAAAAAAAAAAATAGCTTATGATAGCAAGCAAAATGATCTTAATATTCCAGATAGTAAGTAATTCTAGTTTATTTGTAATAAATAAGAAATTTATTAATTCATTTGATTATATTAAGAAATAATCAAAGATTATATCGAACAGGATGTTTCTACAACTATTATTGGTAAGAATATTTTATTTTGGAATTCAGCCTATATCGATATGATTTAATATATGTAATTAATATTATCAGGTATGAATATTGGCAAACCTAAGAGGAATTCTTCACATCATACTTATGGTAATGAGTCATTTTGTTATTGTTATTATTATACTTTGAATATACTTGTAATATAATATTGTTATTTAATTAGAAAATCAAGAAGATTTAAACATTACTTCAAAAAAAATAAAACTTAGTAATGACAAAGGTAAAGGTGATTATTTTTATACTTTTGTTTAATTCTTAATATCCCATAACAATAAACATTTTATTTTAGGAATTAATTATGCAAATGATGAAAATTATTATATGCGAAGTTATATGGCGAGTGATGGTAAGAAATTGATAAATATAATTAATTTATTATCATACTTAAAATTTAATTATTTTTCTCAATTAGATGATGAAGAAATATATAATAATTCGAATCTTCATTCAGCAAATCAAGATGATTTAGAGATTTCTGAAGGTAAAATTAAAATTAAATAATATTATTAATTAATTTTAAATTATAATTATAAATATAAGTTTAAAGCAGAGTAATTTATTAAATAATGCTGATATTACTTAGAATTACTCAAAGACTAGAAGTTGATTCAGTAATTACAATTGTTTGCATTTTTATTATAATGAATTAACTCCAGCGCTTTTAATTTATTAATGAAATAATAATATCGTTTCCATAAATAGATGTCTATTCAAGTATCTACGCACACAAATAAATAAAAATATAATGAAATAAAATAATATCTAAAAAAAACTATATATTCATCGAATCCAAATGAAATCATCAATAATCCCTTTTTGAAGTTGAATTTAAAGAAAAGAAAGGGCAGCCAATATTTTTGGAAAAGCATAAAAATTGTTCGATCACTGCACCCAAAGCGACTGAAGCAGAACATTAAAAAAATGAAAATTAGAAAGTTCAAATAATTTAAAATGATCACTTAAAATAACTCATCATATACTCACAGAAACCGTCTGTTCTAAAGAGAACATAAAGAAAAGAAGGGATGCAAAGATTTAAAAAAAAATGTCGTAATTGTTAAGCTAAAATATCAAGAGAAAAAAAATGAATAGCATAAAGTAGGAAATTAAACTGTCCTAAGCGGTCCAGTTCTAAAGTAGATTTTTATTTTACTGGCGTTAAATCATAAATTTGCAAAAGTCCTGATCTTTATTTTTAAAATTTAAGACCGGTCCTAAGAACTCGGTCCCTCCCATAAAATTATCAATAATAAAGTTCTTTTTCTTTTTAAAATTATTCATATATTTATTATAACATTTTTTAACAAGGGTTTATATATATAAGCGATTAGAATTTTCTAAACTAGAAATTTCTAAAGTCATTTGGTAACCGTTTGGTTTTAAGACATAAAACACCATAATATTTAATTGTTGGTTAGTTCAATTAGCGAAAAAAAAATAAATAGTAATAATATAAGGTTAAGCAAAATACCGATAAATTTGAATTTATTCATAAATTTCTTTTCAATTTTTACATAACTAGTGTGTAGGTTAATTATAAAAAACAGATGAACAAATTAACAAAATAATGTTTGGATTATGTTTTAAGAAGTATTCTTTTTAAGAAACATACTAAAACCTAAATTTAAATAAGTAATAAAACCATGAAAGGATAAAGTTGAAAAGGAAACAAAAAAAAGTCAATTAATGTTTTTCAACTACATAAAAGGAAATTTGTGCTATTACCTGAATTGTGAATTAAGAAAAAGGAGTAGAAGGGAAAATAATATTAACATAAGTAAATTACTAAATTAGAGTTGATATTGAATGCCAACTGACATCTTGTCTCAAAGATTATGAATCGGCGTAGTTAAAGTTTACTCCTCGCTCTGGACACAGGTTGAAAATCCACTACCACCTAGACCCAATAGAATTCAAAACATAATAGCTGGGGCAAAAACAAAAATGTAAGTAACTTTAATAGCTTTATATCTTTAAATTAATTCTTTTAAAATTTCCAAACTTGCTTTACTAGTAAATAATAAGATTTCAAAAAAGTAGGATCGATTTTAAAATCGATTAATCGCGATTTTATTACCAAAAATTTTATTTTTTTATTTATTAATTCTTATAATTTCTAGTTTTTTTTATTTTGATTTAATTTAATTTGCTTTTCGGGTGACCTCAATTCGTAAAATGTTAAGAATTGTTTTTCATATTTTCAATTAGTTTTACTTTTAATCAAGTTTTCTTTTCCTTTCGCTTCGCGTTGGTTGCATTGATTAAATAAATAGGCAGAAGTTTTCTCTTCCCTTCAATTTACAATTTTTTATTTTTGCTTATTAGGCCTCATCTTTTTGGGAACATTGCATTATGTTCATCGATTAATTTATCGTTGTATTTTTTTTTTTTTACTAAATAAT
>CAJVPP010003799.1:0-10711 GCA_910592005.1 Funneliformis mosseae | reverse complement strand
AGGTTTTCATTTTCACCGGCATAAATAATGACATCATATCTTTTGTCATTTTCAAATAACCTTTCATAATCATTAGCAACTCCTTGCAAACATTCGATAGACATTTTTATAGAAAGTTTACAAAAAGTTAAAAGAAACAAACCATTGAGAAAATTAATTAAGGCCATTGTATGCATGTTATTGTGTAAAGTTACACCACATTTATGTTTCCATTTAGTGCGACGCTTATCCCGTAAACTTGATTTTAAATAGCTTAGAGCTCGTTTCAACTAAAAAAATTTTTAATAATATAAAAAAAAAAAATAAATAAAAAGAATAGCAACCATCGTAGCATTAAATTTTTTTTTTTTTTTAAAAATATAATCTTTAATAATAATGTAAAATTTATTCGATTTTATTTATCCGATTTATTTTTTCGACCTTCACCTCCTCAAAAAAAATAAATTTTATAAAAAATCACCTACGTCGAGATCCTTAAAATATTTAGTTAAAAATTTCTATTTATCGCCTTTATTACTCATAAAATTGGTCTAATCCTTTATTAACCGAATGCGATAATATTTACAAATTTTTGTCTAATCAATTTTTTTAGTAGAGGTTTTCAATATTTTCATTACTTTGTGAGATCAGCTTCTCGTGTGATATAATCCTTCAAAAAGTAATTTAATATTAAAGCTCAATAGGGCAGATCCTGAACCAATGCCTTCTGTCACAGCTATCGTTATATGGAGTGGCGAATCTCCTTTTGCTAAACTTCCCTCTGCGTACGCATTTGGCTAGAATTAATTGTGGCGCACATGTTGACGATTATTCATTATCGAAAATCCAAGTCCCTAAAAATGAAACGCATGAATTTTGTGTCCCTGTTGCTGCTACCAGCATGCAAGTGTCTTATAGTAATGCCTTTTAGGTTCATATACTTATAGTTTATCTTGTGATTCTCGTATATCGCACTTCCTACCGGTAGACACTGACTAAATATGACTCTTATTCTTTCTTCGGAGCCATTTCTGTGCAGTTACTTCTTCATATGAAGGTGGCCAATTTTCTTGTTATGCTACTGCTGCAAAAATAAATAAAATAAAATAAAATTTGTGAAATGGTTATTTTTTTTGCAGGCATTATGCTTATGAAGCTTTGGTACCAAATATAACTCCTTTCAGCTATTTATTTTGTAAAGCAGTTATTGCTGACTCAACCTCGGAGTCTTTATCTTTATAGCTTATTTTGTGAGTCTCGCATATAATTCCTGTCGGTAGGCATTTCTTCCGATAAACTGGGATGCTTAGCTATTCTTTTCGGGCCATTTCTCCACAGGTGCGACAATGGTATTGATCAAATTGACCATTATGTCAATGTTTGCATGAAATAAAAAAAATTATTATAATTTTTGTTTTTTTTTGCGTTTCATTTCGAAATTAAAAATTTTGGTTATTTTTCGATTCGTGCTCTGCGAAGATTTAACATAAGTTTTTTCATCTCTACAAGTGTTACTATGGTTGAAACCGTTGGTGTTGTTGCAATTGTCGTAATTGCCATTGTTTGTCCCAATATCTGAATTATTTGCTAGCTTTTCTTATAAATTTATTGAATTATATTGTAAGGAGAGAGGAAAGTGAGAGAAATTGTTGTCTAAATGTCTAAAATGATAATTCATTTATAGTCCAACAAAATAATGTAAGTTTGACGTAAGACATTTGATTATATTGACATAATCACTAACTTTCTACATAATTTACAATCATTATTATTTTGAAATATATCTTTTTTAAAAGCTTTAATGAGCGCTGAATCATGACTTGCATATATTTGTTTGAAATATAAAATATCGAAGCAATTTTCACACCATTCATGAATGTCTTTGGTGCATAATTTTGTACTCCTAGCTTCATTACATTGTACATTCTTGTAATTATAAGTACATCCAATTACGAATTATTATCAGCTAGATAACTAATATACTTTGAGAAACAACTTTACAATTCTGCTGGTAAAATAAACCTGTTGATGAGTATTCATTTCCGCAAGGACATTTATATCTTTAAAATTCGTTTTGCCACAGGACTAGATTTTATTGTGGAGTTGGGTCAAAGGAATTTCATTATATGTAGTCGTTAGTTCCTTGAATTTGTAATATAGCAAACCTAATATTACACGGTTTGGATTAACATTTTCCGATTCTGGTTAAAAGTTGGAATTCTTCGGGAGAGTTGCCTCGAATATCCTTGTTGATTTTCAAATTAGAGTTCTAGCATTTTTGAATCCTTTCGAGAATTTTATTATTTATTTTATGAACAATAAGTTTAACAAAATTAACGCCACCGAAATCTCATTTTAGATCGATTCCTTTTAAACTAATGTAAAAATTGATAAGTTGCTGTTGTGTAAAATATTATTTTATTAAAATTTGTATAATATAATTCATGTTTTTATTTAAGTTCAAAATTCAAATATGAAAAAGAATCAAGATTCTCACATTATGAAATATTAACGTTACAGTATACTGAATTATATAATGATAGTGACATTTCTTATCATCTTTATAATAGACATCGGTTCAAAATTCCTTTATCAATAAAAACGATTTCGTTAGACTTTTTTCTTTAATATTATGGAAAACAAGCTAATTTTTCAGACCGAAACTCCATGATCGGCATTTGCGTTAACTTGTTTACAAAACGTCATTTGGTCCTTTTTTCTCATAAAAAATTATTATTCACTGGTTGTCTAGGATACAAGAATTCTTTAAATATGGTTCGTTATTCGATTTCTTTAAATACTCTGTAGATTTAGTTTATTGATAGAATAATTCATCCATGATTGGGATTAAAAGATTTTGGTAATAATGTATTTAATGGCGATAAATTACTTAATTTTTGGTTAATAATTCCTTTCATTTCTGAAAAAATCTTTTTCAAATATTGAAATTGATTTTTGATTTGGTCATTAAATTAAAACACTTTTTTAAAAAAAATATAATCGATATCATTTAAATCATTTCAATATTTGAAATAATTTTTAATTCATTTGAATAAAGAATTCAAAAAAGAAATCAGATGCTTTTTCAAAAAAAATTACTGATTTAATTATTAATTTCACACTCACATGATTATGATGTCATCTGAGTGTTGAAATGATAAAATTTTCGCTTTAGCAAAGCTTATCTAAAATAATTATGTTCACGAGATGCTTTTTTTTGAACATGGTGTTTATCTTCGTTTTGACAACTTTACATCAATTTAATTTAATTTTTCCTTTATACTGTATTTGTGAAAATAGTAGGGCAAAGATATGAAAATAATAATTCGAACCTGAATCATTACATACAAATAACCTGGAAACAACACTACTTCAATAAGATTAGGCATGATAATACTTAATGGCCTTGAGTTCATTATTACTGCCTCTGTCGTCGGAAATCATCTATTAAACATAACCAGTTCTTAATACAAGTTGGATGTATAAAATTCAAGTAGATTTTTAGCCCAAATGTCGAATTGATATGATATAATAACAACATAGTAGATATTTTGATTTAACATTAACATATTGTTACATTGAAGATAATTCCGCCCAAAATCTCCATAAATCCGCATGAGAATCGCTTTTGATATTTGTTTGCCAGGTGTCAAAATGTTCAGAACGCCAGGCTGGCCTAATTTTTTTTTTTATATATGCAACCCGGAAATCCTTATACAGCTCAACATTCCACGCTCGTCCTTATAATAATTTGCATTCATACACCTCGAAATCCTTTCTTTATCACCTTTGAAATATTTTCGCTTTCGCCGTTTTAACTCGCATTTGTAACTCCGTTTATTTTTAATTTCCGATTTTATTAGTATTCGTTTATTTCGTATTTACACAGTTTTAAATTAGAATTTTATTACTTAGAATTTACTTAATTTTAATATTTAGTCATAGCGAAAGTGAAGAGTTGCAACACTGATCGAATTGATAATATTAAATAAATTTGACGTCAATATTACTTCATTTTTATTCAATTAATACCTTCTCTTACAATACAATTTGTTTATAAATACATAACGAAAGAACTGAATGCAATAATATTCATTGTTATGTTCATTTTATTCAAAATTTTTGATGCTTTTAAAACCTTGCTGTTTCAATATTTTCTTTCAGTTATTTGCTCATCCCACTTCTTAATAACTTCTATTCCTCCTTCACTTTTCGCTTTAGGGTATCGCGTTGTTATTACTCCTCTGAGATAAAACCAATTACTAAGTTACTTATTGCATTTAGGATGTGTTTGTATATTTGCAACCATTAATTTGATAATTTAAATACTCAATTTTAAAAAACTAACATTTATAACGTATAAATCAAAATGAAAAATTAATCCAGCATACTTTTCCGTTTCATCTAATTATAAATAGTGAATTGCTAATAAATAAAATATACCTTAAGAAAACAATGTTAAATTTTGACATTGGAAATTCTTTATTTATAACTTTCTATTTAAAATAAAATAAAAGGATCAAAATAGGGAGGATTAAAATATGGTTTTTTTTTATTATAGCGTTGAGTTGTGAACCTAGTACGAGACAGGACACGCGTCGCTATGGTGGAAGAACAAATCCTATATATATATATTTTAATCACCGTGAAAATATGAAATTGGTAGTAGCAACTGTGTCTGAAAGTATTTTTTTTTTTTTTTTTTTTTTTTAGAAAAAGCGTTCAGTTACAAAGAAGAGGCAATTATTAGAATAATTTTTGCAGAATATGGAAAAATAATTTAGAATTATGAAGGTTTAAAAAACTTTAAATTTAGTAAGAGACTTATAAAAATTTAACTATATGAAAATCGATCAATAATAAATTTCATATGGACAATATATTTATTTGATTTAATTAATTTATCTGCCAATCAACGAGTCACTATTATCATATCGACTGGGAGATTGGACATAGAAAGTCATTGTCATTAAATTGGAAATAAATTACCACATTTTGAATGCAAATGCGGGTCGTAAATTCGTCTGGAAAATTATGAGCGCGCAAAAGAAAGGCTTCTTTGAAGGCAGGAGGTTATAACGAGCTAGCTTCGATGCATCTTATTGAAGAAGATAGTATGTACTTTAAGTAATTAATTATGTTACCAACCGTTAATGATTACTTATGTATTTATGTTAAACTACTAGTGTAAATTAATCGTAATAATAAGGCATATTATTATTATTCAAGTATTTGGTCGATTCTTTTCTGATACACTATTTTTTTTCTTTTTTTTTTTATTTTTATTTTTTATTTTTATTTATTTTTTAAAAAAAATTAAACTTTCCTTGTTTACATTTAAAATTAATTTTGAGTTCGGCAAAATGATCGATCATTGGAAGATCTAGTTAAATGGACAGTAAAAACCGCAGTCATTCTGAAAAGTCAGACCAACCGATATCGGTCACGACCGTGCCCGTTAGAATCCTGATTAAATCAACGAGAAATTTCTCTCTTTGTTTAACAATTATATTAGGTTTAAATTAATAAAAATTCAATTCATGACGGTATTGCCGAAAATTGAGGAAACGATGATTTTTAATAAAGTTTCTTTGATTGAATTGAAAATTTTTTAAAATTTTCAATAAATATTTAAATAAAGGAATAACAATGATCCTATTATAAACTTCTCAGTAAAAATAACACATGGAGGAAGCTGATAAATTATGTGAACTTACGCTTGAGGATTATTTTATGACGACAGACTAGCCATTAAACTCACAATCCATATGATTTAATTAGTCTTGTGACCAATGTTATATTATCTTGATAACAAAAGAAAAATTGTATTATTTACGATTAAGAAATTAAAAATTAAAATTATAAAGCGCAAAAAATTTATAAAAGAAAAATACTAATATTGATTCAATATCGATATCGAGTATTAATAAAATTTAACTACAAAGAAAATGCTTATAGAATTTCTTCTGCACATATACTATTAATTTAACTGAAAATGAATTAGTGCCTTATATAATAATACTGAAATCTAAGATTCACAAGCAATTTCTCAGATTATAGAAACTCGTTCGAAAAATTAATAATTATTAATAATTTTATCAGCAAAATGTTACAAACCGACTTCATGCGCAATAAATTTTCATCACGTGTCACATATTTTTGATTAAATTTATCAGAAACTTAAAATATTATTATGGTGTGCCACAGAAGTGAGTAGCATAGTTTTCGCATTATAGGGAGGAATATTGAATTAGCATATAACATTCCTTAAATAATTTATATTATTATAAAAATGACTTTAGGTCGCAGATTTTTTAGATGAGGAATTATACTAATATGATGTTGAGAAAAGGGATGGGAAATATATAATAAAATTATCTAATTTACTTTTCAAGGTGATTGATATGGATTAGTTTATTTGACTGAGCTTTTTTGCTCAAAACACGTCCGTTACTAAAGATAAGCAACGAAGAAACGACAATTATGGACAACTATTTATATACGTATAATTTGCCTTCTGGAGAGGGTTTTAAAAAGGTTGAAACATATCGCGACTTTAAAAGTATTTTGCATGAAATGGCAAAATCCATTACCAGTGAAGTTTTGGTATAACTAAACTAATTATCCGGTTCAGATAATTAAACTCATCACGAATAAAGTTATATCATATGAGGCATCAATTTTTAAGTAATTAAATTAATGACAAATTGTAAAACATATTTGCACGGCGATAAAAATAAAAATTGTTTACAATACTAAATATAAGCGTTACTTCAAACCCAAATGAAAATTTGAAATCGTAAAAATATACTTTCCATAGTACCAACATTTCTTTATCAAATGCTTTGATGTCTTGTTCTAATTTAACTTCGATAAAATTTGAAATCTGTGATTTCACGGATCTACCTTTTGATGGAACCTCACACAACTTAGATTTTTGCAATTCGTTTATTGTATGGGATTAATCAGGTTCTTCGGCTGCTTGATGTCTCTGATCTATTGAAGATCAAATATTTAAAATTGGTTGGCAAAGTCTCGGTGATTTATTATTTCAAAAAGTTAGTGCTTATTTGGAAAATTTAGAATTAAAGCTTACGATAAAACAAAAGAAGGATGCCCCTCCATTACATAATATGATTTATCATATAAGGGAAAACTTCAAATATCTTTCGATTGGGAATGATGATTATTGTTTAAATCCATTAGAGTACCATGTTAAAGTCAATTCAAGTATTTTAACGGGTTTAGGTCGAAACTTATCAAAATCCTTGAAATATTTAAATCTAAGTCTAACAACCATTTATCCGAAGGATTAGGAAATCTTTATTTATTGATACTACTGTAGTTCTTAAAAATTTTGAAAGAATTCTCGGAAGGGAAAATGGTGAAGAACATTGCTTATCAAATCAATCACTTTTTGATCATAAATATAAAGCTTTAGAAAAGCTGGCTGGTCAGTTTCAACCTTTTTATTGATTAAGAAATACAATGAGTTACTTGTGACCATTTCTGATATGGAAATCTGATATTGTTGGCATGAAGAAAACGAAAAATTACGATTACAATCTCCATCTTACAATTATTTACAGAAATAAAGTTTCGGCAAATTCTTTTAAATTCTATACAACAAAGTCTTGTTGCTCAATATAGAACAGCTTATAATGAATATTGTAAATGAATTTCCTATTTAATAATGCTATTTGTCGTTATTCCTTGTATTACTTATTATTTCATGATTAAATATTTATTAGATCTTAACGCGTGGGAAATTATTGTTGGAGGGTTCATCATAGGGGTACTGACCCATACATATTCGCATATTCTTATCAAATCATGATGATCGAATGAAATGAGCAAAAGCCTTCGATAATATCATTACGTAATGACTTGATTTAATCATTACTAGCCTTCAAAAACAAAATACTAATTTTTTTAGGTATTTACACAATCTTTGTCTGGACTTGTACCAAATTCAAAAAGAAGTCCAATACTTAAATCTAAACCTAGGGTTTCCGTTTGAAAATAGGATTCATTTACATACTTCAACACACGACTAAAAGAGAAATATACGTTAGAGGCGGTTAGTTTTCACTACATTAAAAAGTGTGATCAAGATCGGTCATGTAGAAAAGAGGTCGCAATGTCGTATATGCTTCATAGAAGAGTTAAGAAGAAAAGAAAGATTAGTACGTATTTATACAATAAATAAATTTTAAATAATCGATATTATATTAGATTTCCATGTTAAAACGATCATTTACGTTAATTAAAAAAAAATATATATATATCAAAATCAAAAGTGTCAAAATAATGTGTATGAATAATGAAATCACCGCAAAGAGATGGGGGTCATTCAGTGCATGGCTAAAAATTTCAGTGGAACAAAAAAATATGTATAATATTTACGAATATTCTAGCAGACTTCTCGATACTTATTTGTTACATTTTAGTCGAGAAGAAAAATAAAATTAAAACGTTTGGCGACTTATTCAAGGCTCCTTTATTTGATGATCCGAATTTTCTTAAATTTGAATACATTTGAGTCGAATCATATACCGTTAATTGGATAAATAGACTTGATATTTTGTCAATGTTTCATTTCAGCAATTACTTGATAATCCTACGTCATTAAAAAATAAATCTTTAAAGTGATTAGGAAATGATTTTTGCTTCGAAAAATGGCTGCTATTTAGAAAGTGAAGAAATAAGGCAATTAAAGAATACCCGCAGAAGACAAGCTTTGATTGCATTGTAAATTTTGTGGTTATATCAAAATGTTATATTTATTCTTCTATAGTTTTCTCAAATGTTTTAAGATGATCCGCATTTTAAGTATCTGAATCCATCCAAGTCTTATACAAACGCTTCGACACATTTATTGGATTAGGATCTTATTTAATTAAATATTTTTTTGATTAAATGAAAATTCTATTATCCAATTCAATTGAAAATCGTATCGATGGATTAAAAAATTATCAGTTACAAATATTAGTCGTAAATGATGATGATAAGATAGATCACTTTTAAATTCTTTTAAAATATGTTGAGGAAAAATCTTGCATTTCATGTTGTTAGGCCTGGAATCGTACCGAAACCGAAGCTAACAAACCAATTATCTTAATAACTTAATTATCTTGAAGGCCTTTCCTAAGAGAATAAACGATTAACAAACAAATAGATTTACTATTACGTTCACTTTGGTAGTTAGTTATCACGAGATCCGTGTATGAAGACAAGAAGAAGGTTGAAACTTTTATAATAATAAAAATACAAATAAAGTAAATAATTTATGCTAGATAAATAAAGTAAATAAGATTAGTAATGAAAAATATATTATTCAATACATATTATGAAAAATAATCTAAACGTTACATAGCTGATAAATTAGTCGTGACAATCGCCGCAGTGTGATCTGAGACGCAATACGATTTGCGATTAAAAATGTCAACGAAAATTTTTAAAAGTTCGTTATATCAACATTTGGAAAGATGGTTAGTTAAATGAAGTAGTTCAGTGAGTTTGATTGTGAATATTTCTTGTTCGAAATATCATGTTAAATTTGTATACTTTATCGTCTCAAATCATCAGAAATTGCATTTATTAGGAAATATGATATTTTTTTTTTTATTTATTTTGAAATAAAAGAGAATATGAAAATGTACAAAAATTGTGTTTATAAAAAAAATTTTGAACTTTTGATTAGAATATCTTTTTTATTTTAATAAAATTTAAATGAAGATATAACGAATCGAATAAATGAATAAAAAAGACATTGAGCAGATCATTTTTTTCATGTGATATGTATGTATTTAATGCAAATAATGTAGGATTTTTTAATTTTGTTTTGCAATTTTTTAAATATGACTAACAAGAAATATAACCACTTAACTTGTATTTTATTTTCATATTAAGTTATTTGCTCTTTAGAGTTGAATCGTTTATTCCTGCAGGACGTTAAAATAATCTCGAAAAAACTAAATTATGTCGCTTAAATTTTTTTTTGAAATGAAAGCTTATTATAATTATTATATTGTGAGAATAAAAAAAAATTATTATTAGAGTTATACAATTGTTACACTGCATGATAAGATTTTAATGTTCTTTTTTTACAATGAAAATAGTGTTGATCTACCGAGTGCGTTTTTTATTAAAAAATTTTTTTTACATTTATAACACCGAGTGCATTTTTTTCTCCAAAATTTTTTACATTTATAACACCGAGTGCAATTTTTTCTCCAAAATTTTTTATCATTTCGCTTGCTAAATATCCAATTAAAAAAATCAAAATGGAAACTTCCAAGAATTCAAATGAGTTTATTGAAAAATATATTTCAAGTAATAATATAAAATACTTTGAATACAAACATTTTAGCAAGTTTCAAAAGATTGGTTCAGGCAGCTTTGGAAAAGTCTATCGTGCAAATTGGAAAAATTCAAAGCAATATCTTGCATTAAAATCGTTTCATAACTTTAACAACGCTACCGTTAAAGAAATAGTTCATGAGGTAATTACAAAATATATTTCAATTTGTTTATTATAATATCATTTATATCAAGCCAAAATTTTTAATTTGTAATAATTTAGCTCGAGCTTCAACGGGCAGTTGAATTTCATTGTAATATCATCCGTTTTTTTGGGATTACAGCATCATACAAAGGTATAAAACCTTATTTAAATTAGGTTAATTAATAATATATATATTGGCTTTTACATTGTATTTTTAACTCATTT
>CAJVPP010003798.1:0-10717 GCA_910592005.1 Funneliformis mosseae | reverse complement strand
TTAAGACTTAGAATCCAAGGTTAAGGATTGCTAAGAATACAAATCTCTATAATAAAGGAATCTCTTTCTAAACTACAAATATTAAAAATCCTTCAACGTGTCAATTGTGTGTTTACAAATTGTTAAAGTTATTTACTCGTCTAAAAGTATAAACCTAAAGTTGATTGTGATAGGACTTATTTCACAGTAACTTAGTAGTTTCTCATACATTACTCCCTGTTATTAAGTCATAGTTACCCTAAGTTCGACGGGCTGAGCGTAGGGTTAACAGCGGCATGTTAATTTTTAATAGATGCTATTAAAATTTTACAAATTAAAGGTGGAGAATTAAAAAGTCATAAGAAAACTCAATGGTCAACTATGTGGAATTGCATAAGTTTAATTGCAAGACTTGAACTTGCCTTCATAAGTGTAAGTATTAAATAATTAATTTATTTATAATTTTATTTTTTAATAATATTAATTTTTATTTAATTTTTATTTAATAATTTATTATTTTATTTTTTTTATTAATTTTTATTTTTCATTTAATTTACTTATTAGGTTCTTTTAGAATATAAAAATGATATTAAAATTGAATCACAGAAATTTTCTATGATCGGAATTTTTATGAAATTGTTAAATTATTGCATCTATTCTTCATTCTCTTAAAGCTGTAGATGGTTAGAAGTAGAAATACTAATGGTCACAGTCATAACTGGTCATAACTGATTATAACTATGACTAATATCATCAATCAAAGACTTTTGACCGACCGGTTGACCAACTGACTTGAGACTGAACAACCATGTTTAAATAGTAAAATACTTTGTATTAAATTAAATTCCACGATAATGCTACGCTACTAAATTTAAAATGATAAATTAATTTTTAAATAATATCATACTAATATTAAAGCAAGAATCAAAATTATAATATTTGACTAATTAAAATTTTTATTAAGTCAAAACTGCTCAATTATTAACTGATTGGTCAACCGGTCAGTTAAAATTAGTCAGTTAACTGGTTTGTCAGTCAAAGGTCTTTTGACTGATCGTTAACTAACTGTTGACTGACCACAACTGACTATTACCATTCCTATTTAAAAGTAAGAACTTCAATACTTACTGACTGCTATGTTCATTTATTATTATTAACAGGTGTAATTTATCATATGCCAAATTAAATATGCAATTTAAAAATCACTGTGATTAAATTTAATGAACGAATTTTGATTACATAGATTTATGAAAACTGTTGTATTACTTAAATACTTAATTTATTCTGTAGATCATTTTACTTCAAATATAATAATTTTTTACTAAAATTAGATCAAAATACTATTGTAATAAATATTACTATGATTAAAAATATAATACTAAAACTAATTTATTATTAATCTTTAAAAAATACATCTAAAGAATTTGGCATTTTTTATTGATGATATAGAAGACGAATACTTCATAAAATTACTTATAATTTTTACAAATAGCTAAATTTGAAGTCTTATTATTTTTTTAAGAGTTTAGTAAGCATTTTTTTTATCATTATACTATTTGTAAATATATTAACACTCTTGTATATATGCAGCTATTAAAATTATGAACTGGATTACTTATATTGGAATCCTTATTTTTGTTGAAAAATTTCAATATTTATTTCATGAAAATTATAAAAAATTGAACTTTTAATTTAGATTTATCAAAAGTGAAAGAAAGGTTCATAATATAAGTTTACATATTTCATATTTGTTATTTTTAATAGCTTTATTAGTTCATAATCAAAAAGTATTCAAGAATTATTCAAAATTTAGAGTATATTTTTTGATTTATAATTTATTAAATGTTACATTAATAATAAAATCCTTAATACTTTTAGATCTCACTTATAGACTTTCATTTTGTTGTAACAAACTAATAAAATTTTGTTAGCTTTCTCTTTTCAAATATATTGTTACAATAGATACAATCAAACCTTTATATATTAATGCTGCTGTTTTGGAAAAAAAGTATCAGTATATCAAATTATTAGTGTATAAAAAAATTTTATATACTGATATTAATATTGAATGTTTGATTAATATCAATATATAAAATTTTTCATCATTTCAACTGTAAACTTAAATTTTTTTAATAAATATTATAAATTTTCGTAAATTTACTATTCAAATTATTTATATAATTATTATTAGTAATATTTTATTATTAGGAATATTATTATGTATTACAAAATTTGAATAAAACTATCTAATATAATTTGTTTTAAATTATCAATATGTGATTTTAATACCTGATGTCTCAATTTCTATAATAAATTTAATTCATTTGAATTAATAGAAATATCTAATAAATTTTTAAAAAATATAACTAAATCATCTAAATGATTCAAAATTTCTTTTTTTAAGATTATTGCTAAAGGCTCATCATTTTGTTCTACCTCAGGTTCATCATTATTTAGTTTTATTACTATAAATATAATTTCATCATCTGTTAATCTTTCATTAATTTTTAAACAATCAGCAAAATGAAGAAATTCTTCAATATCTATAAGATCATCAAATGGAAGTTGATTAATGAGATTTTGTAATTCTATTTTATCATGAAATGCCCGATTGTCATTATTTTTAATTTCATCAATTTTATCTATTTCATCACATAGAAGAATTCTTATATACTTCTAACAATTATTAATTATTTTTTGGCTAACAAAATTCTAAGCATTATTGCTAAAATTAATAGCATCATTAATATTTAAAGAAATTGCTTTTTTATTTAATTCTTATAAAATTTCATATGTTTCAATCCTATTTTTAATAAGTAACTTTTGATACTGCATCTAAATTTATATTATAAATTAATATAAAAAATATGTATTAGCAATAAAAAAAAAATTACTAATTTTAAAAGAATTAATAATTCCAGCATTACAAGGTTATAAGTGAGAGGTTATATTGAGCAGTAAAAAGTGTATAATCATATTTGTCAAATTATTATCTTTATTTATAATATATACAGAAGCATTGTCGACTAATAAAAGAATCTTACAATTTTATGATCTTATTTACACATTCAATTTTTTAAGATATTCATTCATATAAAAACCTGCATCTATACAGTCAAATTTCAGTAATAATCAACTGGTAATTCTTTTTTTTTCTTGTCTTTTAATACTTGTAAATTTTATAACTATGAATAAAAGTGGCTTTAATTTTTCTGATCCAGTTGCATTACATGAAAAAGAATAGTAACTCTTTTTTTAGATTTTTTTTTCAGAAAGTAACCTTCTTGTTAATATCTTTAATAGTTTAAGATTCTAATACAAACCTAAAATAAATAAAAATTTAATATGTATAAGTTTAAATTTTTTATAAAATAAAAAAAATTTACCTGTTTCATCACAATTAAATACATCATTCAAATCATACTCCTTAATAATTTCATGTAATTTTTGTCTTTCCTCATCTAAAGTTTCTAGTAGAGCACTTGTTATCTCTCTCAATTTAGTATATTTTCTTATATTATTGCATTTTTTAAAATTAGAAATCTATCTATTAAAAGTTAAAAGTTATTAGTTTCAAAATGCTTAACGAAAATTCTACCTTTTCATGTAAAATATTAGTATTAATAATAAGTTCTGTTATAAGTATATTTGTAACCAATAATGCTATAGCTTCTTCTACTTGTAAAAATTGTACAGACCTATTCCTTTATTTATTGCCTTCTTTTAAGTTCATATCTATGTGTAACTATTTCTTAAAATATCAGAAATAGTATTTTGTTTAATACTTATTAAATAGTAAGTTGTTCTTGGGTTAGCTGTGATTTTTTTGAAAGTCCAAACAAAGTTGATGTTTTTATGCTTTTGTTAAAGTAATTTATTTTCTCAGCTAAAATAGTTGTTGAGCTATTTTTCTTTTGTCTGACATTATTGAAAAAGAATAAAGAAAAAATAAACATCCACATCATACATTTAATCTAATCTTAAATAGTTAGCATATTGATATATTAATTTATAAATCAGATTTTCTAATATTTTACTATATATGAAACTAAAAAATAATATCAGTATATGTTATATTATAAAATAATATAAAATATCAATATAACAAGATTTTTTTATTAATAGTAAAACAGGAAGGAAAAAAATTATCAGTATAAACAAATATCATTATATATTATATCAGTATATTAAGGTTTGACTGTATAATAAGAATATAATTATATATATTCAAAATTTTAATGAGTTATTATTTATTTGATCTCTCTTTTGCTGATGTACATTTTGAAATGATAAAATCATTTATTTAAAATAAAGAATAATAATAGAAAAAGCATATAGACTAATAATAAAATAGATATAATTAATTTTTGTAATCATTTAATATAATTTTATTTTTAAGTCAAATTAAATATTGATTAGAATAATAATAATAATAAATCAATATCTGGCAATTTCATTAGTAGCTTACAATTTATATAAATATTTCTTGTATTTTATTTTTTAAAAGATGAATTTTTATCCTATTTATCATTTGTATTTTAGAATTCACCTTTTGTTTAAAATTCTTTTGTTAATTAAACTAAGATTTTAGTATATAAAATAATAGTATGTTATTCAATAATAGCTGTTAAAATAAATTTATTAATTTCTAATAAAATTAAAATATTTCTAGAAAATTTTAATAAAAGTTCATGTATTATCATTTAAAAAAACATTTTAATCAAAGATGATTGAAAGCTTAAAATGAATTAACTGTTATATTTACAATAAGTATTAATGGTCACAATATATAAGAAGTTATACAAATCTCTTAATTTGAATTATAGCTAATGTTTATGATATTAAGATTTGTATGTAGTAAATTTATGTCATTTCTTCTAATAATAGAAATATTACTTCTATTGTTTCTAGTCTTCTTGCGATAATATATTTCTTAAATTTATTATTTTCTATTATGTTAAAAATGTGAAAGAGTTTTACTTTTACTATTTATTTAGTGATGTGAATCCTCTTGATGTAATATACTATATGTTCATATGTACATTTTAGATTAATAAGATTTCTAGATAGTAGAGTACTACCCATTGGTCTTCCAGTTTTGTGTACTTATATGTGTATTTACAGGAGTTTTGGTAAGGGAACATAGTGTTTGTAAGATTTTTGATTGGTTGGTATTTTTTTATTTCTTTTATATTTATAGTTATACCTATGGGAATCTTGATAAAGGTATGTATTATCTGAAAATTGTTGTAAAAATTTATTTTACATTATTTTTCTAGTAGGATAGGTTTATTGCATTTAAAAGAATTGTATCAGTATATTTGATAAGCTAGGACTTTTTGATATAATTCTGGTTCTTATTTCTGATCTGGAAGGTCAAATCATATAATATTATTTTAGATCATATTTTTGATGAGTTTTATAGTTTAATAGTATTTATGTGTGTGGGCTGCTCCTCTATTCTGAATTTCAATTCTATTAAAAAGTCAGTTATTATGCCTCATCGCTGACCTTTTCATTTTTTCATATTTTTTTTTTTTAGTGATCTGAATTTATAGATAAAGTGAAAGATAGTATATAAGAGTTAATTAGTTAGATTAGTATTATTATTGTCAGTTCTTTGTAGTATGTTTCAGAGTTCTATCCATTTATTTTCTGCTATTAATAGTGTGATGAAGATTGAAAGGAGTCTGAATTTTTTATTATTGAATTTAAGTGTATTCTTTTTTGTGAAAGTATGAGTCTCCTATTCTGATGAAGATAGATATTGGTATAGTTATGTCTTTATTTATTCTGTTTTTATTTGAAAAGTTGCTTTTTAATAAGTTGAAATATGGATGGAAGCTGATGTGATTCACTTTTTGACGTAATATACATTTAGTATTTAATAATATTAAAGTTTTTTTAATTGTAGATAGGTATAGGATGGCTAGTAATGATTGAGTCTAAATCTTGGATTATTTAGAAGCAGCATATATTTTGCATAATTTTCTAGATTTTCTGATTTATTTTCATTTGTTTGAGAGTTATTCTTCATATTGTAAAAGTGTCTTTTACTATTTGAAAATAAGTGAGAAAATAGGAGAAGCTCAAGATTTGGATCATATATTGAGATTGAAAGTGAATGGTTATCATCTTCATAAACGAATCTTGCTATTAGTCATAAATAGTGAAAATCTTCATTATGCATTTCATTAGGTAAGTTTATTATAGGTACAATTATGTCATATTAATTCACAGGTGATATAATATTATTATTGGGAATGTGAGTTGCTATTGAAAAAGGATTTAATATGTTTGTAACAGATGTTCAATTTAAAATATTTTTATAATTATATAAGTAAAGATTGTTTGAGCTTAACCATAGGACTGCTTGGAATAGATATTATTTAAGACTTGTTCATTTATAATATAGTTTAGGTTGAGTAGTTGTAGATAAGCTTCTATTACATTAGAGTATAATGCTAGTGCTCTAAAGTTGATTGAGTATCCTATAGTATCTAGAATGTTATAATATTCAGAGTAAGATAAGCTGGAACCTGAGTTTCTTTTTAGAAAGTAATGTAGATAGACAGGAAATAAGAACTTTTTATAGTATAACAGAACAGCTTGAATTTCTTCTGAAATAGTGGCTAGTATTAGGAACTGAGATTTCTTTTGTGAATTTATACAGGAAGAATATAAAGGAATTTTGATGGTTTATTTTTTTAATATACCGTATGTATTGAGTACATTAATTTGATTTATTTGTTTTATAGAGTATGTCTTAGAGGAATAATGTGCTATCCAGATAGCTTTACTTTTGTAAAGTAATCTTCCACAATAAATATAGAAGATATTTGTATATTCTTTTAGTATTTTGTATTAGAAATTATCGTAAATATGACTAAAAGTTTTGTTTAGTTTCTATAGTTCATTATGAGATAGTATAAGAAGAGTGAGATTTGTATATTGAGAGTTTATAGAATTAGTAAAGAAGAAAGTCATATTGTAATTATTTGTAAATAATTCAAAGATATTTTTAATAGGCATGTCTATATAGTATGTGTCATATATATTATAGAACATATTTGATTTATTATTACTTGTGATGATTATCTTAAAGTCAGAAAATAAAGATAAGTATTATCATTATTATTATTTTATTTATTGCTTATTTTAAAAAATTTATTTATTTATTATTGTTTATTTGCTTAGGAAAAATAAGAAACATGAAAGAGAAAAAAAAAAAATATATCAAAGATAATTTTTTTTATTTATTTTTTATTTTATAAAATGGAAAAAAAAAGTGAATTAATTTTTTTTTTTGTTTAATAAGAAAAAAGAATAATTAATGAGAGGTAAGCATTATTTCTATTTATATTATATTATTTGAATGATTTTTATTTTTTTTAATTAATTAAAGAAAAAAAAAAGTATAGAGAATAGTTTAACTCTTTATTCAGATTATCAGAGTATAAGATTATTATATTTTTCAGATTGTAGGATAAAAGTTTACAGGATTGTGAAACTGTGAAATTATAGTTAGATTTATTTTATTTATCTGTTACCTTATTTTTGTTCTTATTGCTTAAGGTTAAACCTTCATTCATTGAGCGTCAGCTATGATTTGAGTAGATATTCTACTAGTTTAACTAGTTGTTAACTAAAAATACTTTAAGCTATTAGATGTATTTGATAAAGATTCTATATTGGCTATGGACATTGGTAGAAAGTTGATATCTTGAATGTCTATTTGAAATTCAGAATTGATGTAAATCAACTCTCCTGTAATCATCAAATTTGAGCTTTTTCTTGCTTTTTTGAATTTATTTTCAATCCTTTCATCAGACTTTAGATATCTACATTTAATATAGAATTATTTTCCTGAGCCTCTGCCTCTTATAAATTCGTTAACAAGTATTTTAACACTTTTGAATAGGTTATTTTCAATTTGAACTGATCCTGTGATAAAACCTGTTAGAAATACTGAAATAGAACTAACAGGAAGGTTTTTTTGATTTATTTTGATCAGATCTCTAACATTTATTATTATCTAAATATTAAAATAGTAAGATGGTAATTGTTAATTAAATTTATTATTTTTTTTTAAATAAAAGATATTTTGATGCAAATTATTTACTTCTAGTGTATTATCATGAGAAGGATTTTTGTTGAGTATAAATTTTTCTGTAAACTTTAATATATTGTCATGTATGAATATAGGAACCCATTTGGGTACTGAAGGATTTTTTGAAAAAAAAGCAGTTATTTTAACATCCATATTCATGTCACCTTCTCTTCTTACAACACTGATCGCTTCTCTTATCACATAATCAGAAGAATCTCTTTCATTAACTGAGTGTATAATACAAATTAAAGTTAGTTTAGCAGATATGATGATTTGATCTTTACAGTTTGTACAGGAAAAAAAAAAAATTTTCAAAAAGTTTATTTATATTTTTTATTTATTTATTATTTATTTAACTAAAAAAAAAGACATTTTTTCTTATGATTATTTGTTTATTTATCTATTTATAATTATAAACGAATAATTCTTTACAATTCTAATCACTTCATATAATTTAGATAAATAAAAAAAAATTAGCGAAAGGAATGATTAAATTAGTTATGATATTTTTATTCTATATTGTTTCTTTTTTTGAATTTAGCAAAAGAAATAGCTATAATATTTATAGATTAGTTATAGCATTCCTGTGATTAGCCTAGGAAAAAAAAAATTGATGAGAATATTGGCTAAGTGATATTTCTGAATTAGTTATAGTATTTTACTTTATTAATTAATTTTAATTTTTTTTTCCTAAAAGAATTTATGTAAACAAAAAAAAATTCTTATATATTGATCTATTATTTGTAATAATCATAAGCATATGCCTAAAGCTTAAGAATTATAGATAAGTTTGAATAAGTTCAAATAAGCTTAAATAAGTTTATATATATATTCTTTAGATATATATAAGACTAAGTAATATAAAAGACAGAAAATAAACTATCCAAAAATTGAATTACTTAGTATAATATTCTCAAAATCGTAGTTTATATTCACTTTAAGTTAACTATTATAATACAAATTCTTTTTTAAGTTAAGCATTATAGCAAAAACATTCAGCATTCTTTTTTCTAGATTAAATATATTTTTTAAACAACTCATTTGAATTATTATTTAAAATTATTTGATCAGTTAGTGTAACTGAATCTCAAAATACGTATGTGTATAATTCTGGTAAAAATTATGTTTAAATTTTAAAATTATTAAATGTAAAATAATATAAAAATAATTTGCAAAAAAAAAATCTATAAAAATTAAGCATTAAAAGAAAATCGCGTTCTTTTTCTATTTAAAATATTTTTATAATTAAAAAACTTATTCTATATCTACTTCAATGACTGGTAACAAAATAAATTAACGCTATTTTTGTAATATTAAAACTTTTTTCTTTTCAATATTTATCTAAATCCAATTTTTCTTCTTCTATTAATTCTTCTAACCTACTGTAAATACTCTATTCATCTAATAAAACATTTATAGAATTTTGAATTTAATTAAATAGTAAATATTTGCATTGAATATACTTCTTCTATTGCTGTTACTATTTCTGAATATCCTATACTTGTGGTAGTAGTAATATTTCTTTAATTTATGGATAGACTAGAAAAGTAAATAATTAATATTACATCATTTATTTTGCAATTGATATTTGTTATATAAACACATTTTTATGAATATTGTGAATAGTAATGATTTTTTAAGCAATCAGAACAATAAAAGAATACCCTGTTAATGATTGGATTTATGATGATATTAAGTCTAAATACTATGTTATTAGAATAATAAAGCTTATTTCTAATAGGGAGTTTAAGTTATACATTATGAAAGAAATAAACACAAATTTATTTAAGTTAAAGAGTCAGATTGTCTTATTGATAATTTATGTTTTAAGGAAATAGATATTGGCAAATATATAGTTTTTATGTTATTGAGATTATACTTTATTAATTGTATGATAGAAACTTATTGGTTTGTTAAAGTAACAATACAGGATATTTATATAAAATACAATTATAAAAAAAAAGATAATAAATATAATAATGAAAGTAAATATAATTATGAAAATAAATATAATAAATAAAATAATGATAAATGTAATAATAAAGAAAATAAATATCACAACGATAATTATGATAGCAGTGAAATTAGTGAAAATGATGATTACAATTTTCCTAGTAATCATTGGTAATATTATTAACGTGTAATTCTTACGAACTACAACTATTAAACAGGATGTTTGAATGATTTATTCTTTTTAATGAAGCAGTAATCTTTCAATGGTTAATAAGTTTTATCCTAAGCTACCGTAGAGCACTGACTAAACCACCCTGGGTATTTTACAAATCTACCCTTAAATTTGCAAAATACCCGGGTAGTTTAATCAGGGGTATTTTGTAAGAAGGAGGGTGGCTTGAAAGGTTATGTAGATCATTAATATATAAAGTTTTTTGGCGTTCCATTTTTTGTATCGCATTTCACTTTTTTGTATTGCGTTTCACTATTATACTATTAAAAATGGTTAGAGCAAATAAAAGTGCCAAACGTTCTAGGTTTACTCTTAAAAAAAAAGAAATTGGTTGATCCACGAAAAATTAATAGTTTTGTATTTTTTAAATGGGAGGGTTTCTAGGAAAATCAGGTTCCGAGAAATTTTTCACTTAAATTAAGAGCTTAATACATTTTAATCTA
>CAJVPP010003797.1:0-10722 GCA_910592005.1 Funneliformis mosseae | reverse complement strand
TTATAACTGTATAACGATTAAATTATTTCCATCATTTCTAAAGTTTAAGACGAAAAAGAAAATGATGAACAAGACGAAAAACCCAAAGAAATGAAAGAAATAATTCATATTTTTTAATATTTAAATTTATTATTTTTGAAGGTTCGAAATTAAAATCATGTTTCGTAAATTGATTGTTAATAGCAAACGACCCATTTATGTTCTTTTGACAATAAAAAATATTTTTTAAATTAAAAATTCTGACTTTATATAATTTATACTTTAAATTCCTACAATTTGTTTTCAAAAATAAATAAAAAAATTCACAACTTAATAAAAAAGAAAGAAAGCTTACAGCTGGTATTGCAAACTACCGTAAACATAATGATTATACCAAAAAAAAATATTTTAACATCATCTAAATTCTATGCAGATTTCTACCTTGGATATAATAAAATTTATTTATTCCGGTTTAATTCAATTCACAATGCTAATTAAAAAAAAGTATATTGTATTATTTTTTTTTTCTGAAGTTTTCGATCCGTATTTGTTTAGAAATTTATTTTTGTATTCGATATATGAGTGGGTTCGTTAGATAAAGCTCTGATATAGATTTGTGTTGCGCAGAGGAAGTGACACAGGTAAAAAAATTATATCACGTGAAATTTCGTGAAAAATCACTTCCTTTTTATAAAATTGCTACCACCATCAATAATATCTTAAAAATAACAGCATTTCTTAAAAAAAAACTCAATTTTCGTTTTCGCCGTAGCTTTTCGTGATAATTGAATTTGTCATCAAAATCAACATCAAAATTTTTTTTTTTTTAGAATTTATTTACTAAAAGATTTAAATTTATTTTACTACCGCCCGATGACGAATGTTTTTTAATAAAACTTTATTTTTTAAAATTTATTTTACTACGATTTTTTTTTTTTTTTTAAAAGAATTTTGCTACAGAGGTTATAGAATCAGATAACAGGCACGATCTCTACAATTCTTTGGTTGGACAACTCTTAAAAACTATTGATAAGAAAGGATTTTGCGGATTTAAACAAAAAGATGCGTTGTTTATTTTGCTAAGGAAGGGTAACTCCTAGTTTTGTGTTTGTTCGTTTGGTACATCAATTAATTCAGGCGCCCTAACTTTGGTGTTGCTGATTATGGAAGAGATGTATCTTCTTTTACCACTAATAACAATCTCTTTCTCATGATGAAAATTTTTTGTATCATTTACTAGGCTAAACTTATTTTACTATAGAATTCCAAAAGAAAACGGTAAACCATCAATAGCAAAAGATATTAAACTCTGGAAGAATGAAGAATTGTCAAATTTTTCTCTTCAAGATCTTCAAGACCGTGCAACCCGCGAAATTGGGAGAATTATGCCGATCATAACGTCGGTGAGTTGTGCTTATATATTGAAGGCATGGATCAAGATGAGGAATAATACAAGGCGGAATCGGTTTATTTTCGAGTTCAAGATAAAAGTTTCACTTCTTGGATTTGCGAATCAGTCACATACTTAGTCTTTCTGCGCGATCAAAACTTAAAAATCTTATAAACATTTGTTAAAAATTCATGGGAACTTTATTTATTCATTAACAATAATTGAAATTATTTAAACGATAATCATACAACTCATATGACAAGAAAGAAATAAAATAACTTACGTGACAGAGCATTGCGATGACAGGTAATTCCATAAGGTGACCCACCTACCAAAAGGATCCGCTTATCCTAAATGATAAGCATCAAAAACCATACTTTCTCAAAAACTTTATTTATGTTTTATAATATTGTCAGATTCTCTGGTTATGATAACCTAAAACTAACTTTAAAAAAAAAAAATAAATAAATTAGATCGAAACAAAAAAACAAAAATAATAAAATAAAAATAAATAAAATCTACCAACTAACCTGGATTTTTCAGGTCGGGTCGTGTCAGGTAACGGGTCGATCCGAACTGATTCGGAGTTCTAGTCACTATGGTATGGTCATTTTCATTTCAACGTTCCCTAACGCAAGTTATCAAGTGCATATCCTTAAGGTTGACCTTCCTTCGTTGGATTTAAGCTAGCTCATGTTTTGGTCTTTCCATCATTAGCTCTATTGAAAAAGGATAAATAATTAAACAATAGTGAGTAACAGAAACAAAAAATAATCATGTGCAACCTCAAATATGAACGCCAAGGCGTCAATACACACTCAGTAGTAGAGATAGAGTATTAACGTCCTTCCTATTAGAGAACACATTTTCCCCTAACGTATTGACTATTCAGCCTTTCCTATCACCAACTTTTAGTCCGACGTATATGGCGTAATGGATATTCTTCTACTATCAAGCACATAAAACGACAAGCATAAAACTAATTTTTACTTCGACTGCAAGCAAGAACATAACCGATCCCCATACAGAAACAGTAGACTCAACAGTCACAATCTACTCAGTCTTATCTGGTATTAGATAGAGTAAGCCGTCGAAAAATAAAAAAAAATAAAAAAAGTTCAATTTTTTTTTATAGAAATAAAAAAAACGAGAAAAATCTAGGCTTGACTTGAAAAATAGTAGAATTAAGAACCTTCCACTTTGTATTTTTAAAAATATTTTGCATCATGAAGTGTAGTGGAAATTGGGGAGTTTTCATAATCACATAAACGATCTACGAATTACGTCATTGAGAGGATAATTAAACACGTGGTAATTACTAGCTTTTTATTATTTTTGAATCAGGTAGCAATTCTAACTAGGAAATGATGGAACAAAGGGCGAAGTTAGTCAAACTATGGTGGACATTTACAACTCATCAATTATGTTGTCAATAGAAACGCACCTTGGTTTATTGGTCTTTGCTCGATGCTAGATTTATAACAAGCTCAAATCAGTCAACTCCTAACGTTCATCTCAAATTAACCGGTTAAAGATTCCATTCTCAACTTTTAGCTTTGAAAAATCCAAACAAAACTGCGATAGGCATTGTGATAAAGTCAAAATCGTCCGATCGATCATATTTTTGCCGTCAGATATAAATTATTGATCTAAAAATTTTCATATTATCGACAGATTTTAATAACTCTTTGACAAGAATTAAGTTTTGGCTTATCAATAACTTCAAAAGTCGAATAATTCATATATGACTATTCCTACCTTACGGTCACTTTGGAGTGTTCACATAAGTTTGAGATTCATTGCAATGTATGATTTCGTTAGGTAAACTCCAGATTCATATTCAGGTTTGTCAACAGCTTTTTTTGATATCATTTGTAGATGATAGCATTTCAGAATAATTAATCTTCTTTTTCCTTCAAAGTGTCCTCTCTGAAGAAGTTTCTTCCTAAGATTTCTTTCAAGTGAAGTCAAAGTCATAATAATTTTCTCCAGCATCATCTATTAGGTCAAAGACTACAGTCGAGTTTGTCCGCTTTACGCCGCCGTTTTGCATGATCATTGTCGAGAGTCAAATAAAGAAATCAGTTTAATTGTTCTTCCGTTCAAGGTTAATTTTTCCTTCATTTCATCAGCTTCACCTGTTACATAAATGCATATTTATAACAAATATCAAGAAACAGAATAAACGAATCGCAAATGGTGAGAGTCCTGCCCTATAAAAAAAAATTTTCCAGAAAGTGTTATCGAAAATGTCCGGGTGCATGTGGAAAATGTCCGGAAAATGTGGATTCCGAACATTATCTGGATATTACGGCAAATTCTGGACATATTCCAGAATTTTTTTTTCATAGGGCTGATGCTCAATGCATGTAGAGACTTGCCGGGAGTTTTCTATCATCACTTGGGACATGTAGAGACTTGAAACCGTAAATTTCCTAGACAAGGAAAGCATAACATATAGAGATAAATTGGGAGGCCCCTTCTGCCTGTATTGAAAACAAATTTCTTAACCTTCACAGTAATCCTTTGAAAGTACTTTCATCTCCTGCAGAAATCGTTTATTCTGCTATCGAGAGAATTCCATTGGTGGTAAATCGATAAGAGCTCAGTTTTAGGGTCAGAAGTTAGCAATTTTTGGAATTACTAGGATTACCGAAACAAAATGATTAGTACTTTAGAGAAAATAATCATCACTATGTGACCAGGATAAGAAAAAAGATGTGATCGAACCATTCAAGCTTTCAACTATATATGATTAGATGATATGTACGACAAGACATTTTACTCATTGCTTTGAAATCACAAAGAAAATAATTTTATAAACCCACCTTCTCATATTTATGTTCCAAGCTAAACTATTTGTACCTAGTCAACGATGACATCAGCTTTTACTTTAGTATTAGCATTGGCATTAGCATTAGCATTTTTTAGTGGTAGCATTGGTGATGGTACTAGTATTAACATTGGCAGTAGTACTGGTATTGGAATTGGTACTGAAATTGGCGCTGGCATTGGGATTTTTTTTAACATTGGTGCTGGTATTAGCATTTTTTTTGGCATTGATGCTATTATTCGAATGGCGCGTAACTTTGTTTGTTCTTGATATCTTATGTCGGAAGAACGTTTTCTTCTTTTTCAACCATCGATTAATTAATAAACCCATCTGCCTAATAATAATTAATTATTTTTTTTTTTTTTTTTTTTTTTTTCAGAAGAGGCAAATTTTGTTATTGGTCTGCCATGAATGAAAAATCCCCGTTTAAAATAAAATTTTAATTTTGGAGGAAATAGTCGTTTATCTTGAACATAGTATATAAAAATTACACGGAAAAAAATTATGTTGAGTTTATTTTTCTTATTTTTCTTTTCGTTCTTTTTTTTTAAAAAAAAAAAAAATCTCACAAAGTAACATACAATGATACCTATACAAAGAGGAGCAACAGACTATAGAAATTATAATAAAAATATAGCTCATAATATTATGAAGTAAAATAATTTCATTAATTTTATAATGACCATACATAAAAAAAACTAGATATTATCTAACAAACTAGTGAGAAGAAAAAGAGGAAGCGTAGTAGAACGGCAAAAATGCGTACGACTAGGCCGGCAAAAGGTTCGTACGATATCCCTCTTTATAGTATATATTCCATTTGAAGGAAAAATATAGAAATACCCAAGTTAACAAAATGAAGAAAAACAATATTTAGTAAAAATAGGCCTAACCATACATAGTCTATCAAAAAAAGAAATCAAAGTTTACACAAAATAGGATTTCGTAATTGAAAATAATTGTATTTCAAATTAATGATTTATTAACCAGTTAAAATAGTTAATTTTAAAGATTTTTATAATAACAAAAAATTTCACTTACTCTGGTCTGACTTATGGATTGATACAATCTAAAGATAAATAAATTTGGAATTAGATTAATCTAACTTTACTCCAAAAATATATTTTGAAATAATTTCTTTATGTGCTAAGATACTGTTGCTGAAATAGAAAGTCCATCCAATAATTTCCATAATTTTTTTACGCCATAGTTGTATTAGAGAATCGCTATTCTCTTGGCAGGCTGAGTTATATAACAGAGCAAGGCATCTCAAATTTGATTATAAGAATAGGATGGACTTATCAAGTATCCCCGTAGGGTAATATGAAATAAAAATTAGTTGGTAGCCTAAATAAAATATTATTTGTTAAAATTTTTAATAAAGTACTTTTTACTTAATGTTAAGGATTTATTATCTACTAATTTCACATTAAAGAGACCAATTTGAAAATTATTTCCTTAATGTAACTTGATCATCTAATTTCAGAATATCATTATTTAAAAAATATTTGTTTATTCAATGGTATAGTTTTCTCAGCTTTCACCTCAATTTACTATAGATGGATGTCATCAATTACAAAATTTATTTAACAAGGTGTAAGTAGACAAAATTTTTTTAAGAAATACAATAAAAACTTCACTAAGTAGACCTAAAGAGAAGATATCCAGTTTACTTCCTAAAAATAGATAAAAATACAACCTATTTATATAAAATTCTATCTAAAAATATCATTTTAATTATTTCTTAAAAAGTTTAAAATATTAATTAAAAGGTTGCAATGATGTCATTGAAACTGCTTTACATATTTGGACTTGTCCAAAGTACTCCTCAGAAATAATGAACACAATCTCGGCTACCAAACAAGACTTCGATGCCCAACTAAGTTCTTCATACAGAAACAGATACACAACACACCGAACTGAACTAGAGGATATACTCAACACAGTTTTTGCACTACCCTTAAATGCTTCTAATAGCTACGCAGACATCATCCAATCCAGAATCCCATTTTTGTTGACAGATATTGTTCAAAAAATAACTGGCAACAAAGAGCGATGCCTCTCTATCATTTTACGCTCGCTGCTTCTTTTCCACCAAAAATTATTTGATGACGTCTGGAAACACTATTGCAATTTAGTGATCGCTAAAGAGCGTTCATTAGGCATTACTAAACAAGATAAGTGTAAACAAAGTGCCAGTTCACCCTTGCCTCGCAGACAGACATCAAGCCCCTCTCTCAACTGGGTGATTTAGGTACACTTTGCGAATAAATTTGGCTACGCGTTCTCAGATTTTAGATAGGCACTGACTTCTTCTTTATCTTTTCTTGTTGATATTATTTTTCATTAAGCATGCACTCAGTGGAAGTAATGGAGAGGGAAGATGATGATAGGTCAATCCAAACGGGTTTGTAATATAACTACAGGGAATAGCTAGTACTTAGCATAGATTTATTTTCGATTTACTATGTATTTCCTTATATATAAATTTAATAAAGTTACTAGCAGTGCCACATCGTTAAAAAAAAAAAAAAAATATTAATTAAAAAGTCATAATTGTCAATAATCAAATTACAGTAAATTTTTGAAAACTAGTTCTTTTTATTATCTATCTTGTAAATTAACATAAATAATAAATATAATGTTTAAACTTACATTTCATGTAAAAATCACATGAGCGATTTTTTTAGTTTATACCAAAGAATTGCTAAAGCAATGTGAATGATAAACAAAAAAAATGTAACTTAAAACTAATCTTATATGAATCTAACTTAAATTAATTTAATATTAAAAATTTTTTTAATAATATGACAATCAAATTTCAGAAAGATTTCAGAATTCCTTTTATCAATTTATTTTATTTTCAATATTTATTAGATTCTTTAAATATATATTTATTAAGTTTCTATAATAAATTAATTATGTAAATACTAAAATGAGTATATAGCAAAAAAAAGAATGGAGTAGCTTCATTTAGAAATTATGTTAAATTATCTAATTTAAAGCTATATTAAATGTAATAACTTTCTTTAGTTAATTTCTGATTATTTATAATCATCAGATTTGTTTAACAACATCATCATTTTATTATTTTAAAATTTGAGATTTACAAGATTTATTATTATAGTTGAAAAGAATTTTATTTACAGTTTATAATTTCAATTAAAAATATATAAGTAAAAATATTCTTATAATCAATAAAAAAAGAGAAGATGACATATTATTGTAAATAAAATATTTATTCTTATTATTTCATTTTAATTTCTATCAATATCTAATATTATATATCTTGCACATTTGTATATATGTATTTTATTATCAAAAAATAATTCAATTATGATTTAAATTTAATTTAATTAATTTATCAAATGATAAACTCTAATAATGTGATTTTAAATATTTTAACATTTTTAAAAGGAAGTTCAATTAATCAATCTTCTTTTAGCATGTTATAGTTTCAAATATTTCTAAAATTTAAGTATTTTTGAATTTAATTTATAAAAAAAATACTTTATTTCAAGAGTTTCTATAGGATTTTTTTATAAAAAATCATCATAGTTATTAATTAAATAATTTCTTGATTTTGAGAACTAAGATTTAGTGCATTTGCTTACTATTAAAGTTTTAATAATCTAGATTCTTTTGGTTTTGTCAAATCAATAAATAATTTTGAAATTTTAAATTATTATCATATTTCTAATATTAGATAATTTTAAAAGATAAGAAAAAATAGAAATATTTGATCTATTTAAAATTAAATTTCCATCTTTTTACTCAACATTTTTATTTGTTAGTTCATTAAGAAAAAATTTTAACTGATGTTATTAAATATTTAAAAGAGCATTAATTCTTTAATATATTAATTTTACTGATATTGTTAACTTGGTATCTGAAAACTTAAATGATAAACTTTAATTCAATCCATTAAATTAAATACAAGACAATATCACAATCATGCCTATATGAAGATATGATAAAAGGCAATAGTAAATGAATTTAATGATTTCTTTATTGAACTCTAAAATCTCAACTTGAGTTACTTTTCAACTCAAGGGAAAATACAAGATATTTATATAAAATAAAATAATATAAAATCAACTATAATAAATATAATAAAGAAAACAAATAATATAACTATAATAAATATAATATATATAATAAATAAGATATAATTAAAAATATAATAAATATAATCCATATATTTAATATATCCACTTGATCAACGTTAACAACTTTAGCAACTTTGTCAACTATGTCAATCATTAGATCACATAACTTTATTTTAGCGCAATTACAGATCATAACTTCAATATATATAATTACATTATATCTTCATTTGTATTGAATAACCTTTCAAAATTATCAACAGCTTCTTGCCAGTATATTAAGAATATCTTTTATTAATAATAATAAAATAAAGTTTTATGAAAATTACTTGAAAATTTATTTTTATTAAATTAAATTATAATATAATACTAGTAGTTTAAAAAAAATTAAAAGAAAAATAAATCATATTTTTCATAATCGAGATAGGTGGATTTTATACCAAATCTTTTCAGAATCAAATAAAGTACTAAAGATGGTTCCCATAATTATTTTCAAATTTCAATTAAGTTGTAACTTAATTGCACCATAAGAAAATTTAATTGTGTCACAAGTTGCAACTTAAATGCGCTATTTTTTTTAATTGCAGTGACTATCTTTATGAAGTATTTTACTGAAATATATCAATTTTGAAAAATATAATAAACATATTACTAAAAGATAGCAATAGATATCAATTATATTTTAATATATAATTAAAATATTTTAATATTTATAATATAATTATAAGATGTTTAACAGATATATAAAATATATTTATAACATTTTTTGTATATACCTAAAATTTGAGTTTAAATTTACACTTAATAATAATATACAATAAATAACAAGCATTTCAGAAATATTTTTTTAATATTTTATTAATATTACTATAATCTTATAAAAATATCACTATAATCTTTTATAAATAACTTTTAAAATTAATGAGCAATTTTAATATTTTTAAGTATATAATTTATTCAACTTATTGTATTTTACTTAGTTACAGAAAACATTTATTTCTTATATAGGTTTGATCACTATTAGAAACTTTGAGAAAGCATTTGTTCACATTATATATTATATAAAAAAGGAAAAAATATTAATTTGTTAATTTATATAATGATTTGTATATAATATTAAAACTAAAGTTAAATCTAAAAAAACCTGATTGCTTACTAATCAATATTTAAAAGAGTAAACCTAATGGTAAGATAACTAATTATATTTTATTTTTAAATAGTAAATAATAATTATTATTCATAAAAAAATCAATAGAATACTAAAGATACTGAATGTGAAATAATACTTATTATAAATAAAATGTTACATATCTTATCATATTAAAAGTTTACATATTAATTTTTCAAGTTTAGTTAAAATTTTTAAGTTAATGATATATTTGTCATATTTTTTAATTACAGATTGAGTGTTTTCTTGAGTAATGAGAATATTTCTATTAACTTGATAGATAAATACATTGAGTTTTGTTATGATCATAATTTCTTTTTTTAATTTTATTATATCAGTTACTTTTAAATATAATTAAAGTAATTGCTATTACCACATTATCAGCAATGAATTCATTTAATTTGTTATTTAGTTCTTTCATTCTATTTTATTAATATTTTATTAATTAATAAGTTCAGTTGATTTTAATAATAAAGAGAATAATTAAATAATATTTTATTATAAATATTTTATGTATTATATTGAATTCATTTATAAGCTTTATAATAAATACATGAAATTTATATCAATAAATGTTATATTATTTGCCTATATCTTTAACCAAACTTTCTAATCTTATATCAGTTTTGGTTATTTTATATACTTAATCAATTAGCTCTTTATATAATTCTGTTATATTATCTCATATTCTAAGAAAAATACTTTGCATTCTTCTTATAATTGATATTTAAAATACTAAATTTGAAATAAAGTATTATATATTTTTATGTGATTTTATGTGACAAAAATATATTATCTGATATATTTCTAAAGTTATTAATATAGGTTTAAAGGGAAGTTATGTTAAGGTATAATTTAATGGAATGAATATTATCACTGTGGAATTCTTCAACTCGAGGTGGTCACATTATCAAGCCTTTACTCGAAATTTCTTAACTACGGCTTACTGCAGTCAAGACGTTAGGATCTGCCTAACTCTTAACTTAACCAAATCTACGCGTTGAACTTAAACAAATCTACCAAGTATGAAGACTTGAAAGACGAGATTACGAATAATTTTAATTAAAGAATTCCGAATGACGAACTTAATTACAAATGATGTGTAGGGATCACGTTAGACTATATGAAGACACGAAGAGGCAGAAAGATATAAATTTTTAAATTGATTTCTTTATTAATATTGAAACTCGTATTCACAAAAGAGTTTGTAAATCTGCAAAAGAGTTAATTTACAACATGAGCAAAA
>CAJVPP010003796.1:0-10727 GCA_910592005.1 Funneliformis mosseae | reverse complement strand
ATTCTTCAAAGCTCAAAATATATTATTTCGAGTTTCATAATTTTTTCAAATTACAAACAAAGATATTATCCATATGAATTTTAAAGTTTTGTTTGTTGATATTAAATTTTCTATCTCAAAACTATGAATAATTTAAGACAAAAAAAAAAAAGAAAATGGCTTTTTTATTTAAAATATTAAAATTCGATATAACGACCTTCCCGGTTTATTATTTGAAAAAAATCATTTTATCAAAATATAACGAATTTTATATGTTTTAATCTAGAACAAAAAATTTTAAAAAAAATTCGTTTAAAAGAGAATTTATTAAATTAATATCAAGTAATATTTCTAACCTTTTACAGACATCGATTATACAGTATCACATTTTATTTTTATCTAAAAATGTTCTTTTAAATAATTAAAAGTTAATATGAGCTTATAGCAAAATTTTGTCCTTACGACAGTACAAAGGCGCGGCGCGGGAACCTTTACGATAGTAAATTCAAGTACTACACTCACTTATAATTTTTGGTGTTGCTTCTAATTTAATTGACTAATAAATATTATTTTTATAAAATTCATAATGATCCGATCGTTATTCAATCTTTCCAAACATTTTAGTCACCTTCTTTTCCACCATCATTCACTTCTTAGGAACGCGTTGATTTTTATTTAATTTAACAAAATCCTGATAAATCGATTCAATCACAAAAACTTCATTTATTGGATTAACTGAAATATCGTTCCGAATTATAACTTTCGAAATTTTTTTTTAATATGAATGTTTCTTCTTAGATCACGTGAATTGAAAAACGTGGCACATTATCTATCATATTTATCGTTACCCGAAAAACGTCATTTAATTTATACATAAAAGGATATGCACAACAATCAATTCGCATATAAGCGGGTTAAAAAAGGATTTCTTCTTTCCTGTTCTTTTACCTTTTTTTTTTTTTTTTTTTTTTCTTTTTATGATGGCATATTCAAAACTATTTTCAGGTGATATACCGGAACTTACGAGCAGAATATTACAAAACCTACATGATGATCATCTTTCACTTTATTCTTGTACTTTGGTTAACCGATTTTGGTGTCGTTTAACCGTTCCGATATTGTGGGGGGATCCCTTTTCTTTTAAATTTAATAAGAATAAACAATTTCACTTTCTTGATATTTACCTCTCATTTTTAACCGAAAAAGATAAAAACACTTTAAAAGAATTTGGACTTTGTCATGAGAGAATTGACGTATTATCGTCAATAAAACCTTTATTCAACTATCCAAGTTTCATTAAAGTCCTTGATACATCTAAAGTGGAAACCATTATAAAACTCTGGGCCAGTCTCTACTTAAAATACGAACATCATACCTCATACATGCCTGTATTCACAAATAGAGGAGAAAAATTATTTTATCCGACGATTACCAATTACCCTCAAAATCAAGCTTCTTTACCCGCTTACGTGTCACCCGCGACAACGATTTCAAACGTTCGACTCGCTCGTAGGAATGCATTACCAAATTTAATGTTAAATAGCAGGAATCAGATAACGCAACAAAATATGCTTTCATACGCCAACAGAAGGCGAAATGCTCTCTTACCAGAATCGATAGGATATTTACCGGATGCGGAAGTGATGATTTTAAACAAATCGACGATATTTATTTACATCGCTTTATTAAAATTATTTGTTGTAAAGAACGCATCTTTAAACACTTTTGAGGTAATTCTTCAACAAGCGTTTGGAAGGGAATCATTGGCCAATATCTGTGAATTATTCTTGAATAATTCCAAACTTTTTTTCAAAACCGAGGATTTAAAGATTAATTTCAATTACATATTATCAGATATTATACAGATGCCAAATCTATCGAAGATCAGGCAATTTTTCACCTATTTACCATATTTTTGCACTTCCATCAAATATTTAACTTTACAACTCATAACAGTTGACGATAAATACCTCGCAGCGGATATCGCACATTTAATTAAATCACAAACTCAACTATCTAAAATTTCATTTAAACAAATTAATATGGACATATTTAGTTCATTAATATTTTTGAAAAGTTGTTCGCCTTCTTTAACCTCGATCACCTTTGATGGATGCAATTTTAAAGATGTTTCATCACTCGAAGGGCTTGGATGTCTCATAAATCTTGAATCACTACATTTTATCAATTGTATCTCATTGAATGAGATGGTGGTTCATTCATTTATCGTCAACTTAACCACGCCAATTAAGATCAAATCCTTCACATTCCTTTACACGTATAGGTATTATAGAATATTAGAACTTAATAATCCGATATCACATCTATTCGTTCAAAAATTTGGGAAAACGATACGAAATTTGGTTTTGTCTCTTAACGGGTTTAGATCCAATGATATACCCGAAGCGATCTTGGATTATTGTGAAAGGATTGATTTCTTACATTTGGCAAACATTTCACATAAAAATATTTCTTCCGTGTTAAAGGTCGTAAAATTTCTCAGTAAATCCATTAGATATTTAACTTTGGAGGTTATAAGATGCAATTGGATATATGCAGGATGTGATGAAATTAAAAAGGATTCCCTAGATATTAATTCGGAATTATTGAGATCTTTAGGTGATATATTACCAAAACAATTGATATATTTGAATATTTATTTGATCATTATTGATCCTAATGATCTACGAGAATTTTTAGAAATGTGTAAGGAGGTTCATTTCACGAAATTGTTGATTCGGACAAAGAATCAAAAGGATACGGAAGAAATTTTAGATATTTTAACGGAATTTGTGGCAGAAACAAAATGTTTGGAATATTTGACGTATGAAAGTGATGTTATTGGTATTTTTCCTGATATGTTGTATTATAATAATTATTTGGAGAAAAAGTTCAAGGAGATTGGATCAAGTGTTAAGGTTAAAAGTTATAATGAACTCGTTGCAAAATTAGATTACAATTGATAGTTAATTTGAAGTATTTGTTAATATGATATATAAATAGACTTGATTTTTTTGTAAAATAAAAAAAAAATAAAAGGGTGACGATTGAGAAAAAGTTTTTTGAATCGATTATTTATTTATTTATTTTTGAGAAACATTTCTCCAATTGATCGCAATCTTAGAGAAAATGAAAGAAAATAAATTGATAGATAGTGACAGAAAGAACCAAGCCGTTTCATTGTAGAAAAAATAATGGCGTGTTCAGAGAGTTTACCGGAACCAACGAAATTTTGTTCAATTCAAATTTTCGAAATCGAAGTGGATTTTGGTAGCGTAAAGACCACTCCCATAATATGTTTGATTCACTTAAAAATTCATTTTTTAAAATTACTTTATACAAGAGAAAGAAATGAACCATAAGAGACTGGATTTTAAAATTCACTCGACATCAACGAATAAATGAAAATCTTACGAAAAATTTCCTCATGATTAAATACGATATTGAGGTATTATGACGCAGCTGTGGTTTATGTGTTATCGACATTATCTTTTATTATAATGCATATTAATAAAGTTAAATTGTTCGGAAATACCCCTCCTCAAGATTTGAAAAATTCAATTTCCATCATCAATGTTAGATTGCCTCAATTTATTTCAACTTTACATTGGAATTTATTATTAAAAACTCTCATTCGCAGATCGTAATTTCCTGTCCTTTCCGAATCACTTGTGTAACAGAAAGACGACGGTTAATGATGCGCGACTTACTTTAATCGCATGTGAAATGAACAGCAGTACCTTCCGAAAAAGTTTTTCAATTTAAAGGGCTAATTTTTATCACTTCAAATCACTCTTTTTGATCATTATGTCATTTTGAGAGATTGATAAAAAATTAAAAATCTATTTAAAATTTTTTTTTTTTTTTTTTTGAAATTTTTTGAAATCAACCCATATCAAAAAAAAAAAAAAAAAAAAACGAGTTGCAAAACTCGAGAAATATTCACTTTTTGTATCCCTGAAAGAGAAGAGAAGTTTAGAATATTAATAAAATTGTAATTTATTTTGTAAAAATTTTCATGGTTTATATTTTTTATTGTAAATTGATTAAGGTTGACTATTTGTTCTTAATCATATAAAAAAGAAAAGAAAAAACAACCCTAATCTACTGCAATTTGGTTGGTGTTGATCGAGGAAGATTGGGAATCTAAGCCCCCAACCCCAAATACGGTTAAACGCCTTAAATGGCTTAATTTTGTGAATTACATTTAACCAAATTTGTTAATTCTCCCATTTCACTACTTAGAGTATTTGCGTCACTAACGTTACACGAGTACTTTTTCACGAGAATGTTAATATATTATAACATTCTTATGTAACCTTTTTTAATTAAAGTTACACTCTCTCGCGCCTCTTTTTTTCTTCAAATTTTTTTTCAAAAAAAAAAAAATAAAATAAAAATGATAAAAGGTCATTCTTTACAAGAAGACTTAAAACATCTAATCAATAATGAAAAGTATAGCGATGTAGAAATTAAATGTAATGACGATGTTACAATATACGGATGTAGAGCAATTTTGGCAGCCAGGTCCAACGTATTCGACAAATTACTTTATAATGGAATGATGGAAAGTTCTCAAAGAATCATCAATATTGGAGAAGTTAACTCTTTTGGAATGAGAGTTATATTTGAGTTTATTTATACAGGAACTATCAATGAAGAATCCTTATCAAAGGAAAATATTGTAGAAGCTTTTTATGCTGCGGATTATTTCGAAATTTCCGACTTGCAGAATGAGGTTTTAAGACACGCTAAAAATATTTTAGAAAGGGACCCGCATGATAATTACTCACCAGAATTGTTATCTAAAGTTATTGATAATTATTCGAACGGTGAGGATGAATTAATCAACTTATTGATTGAGACCGTCTCTCTCATTCCATTAAATACTATTGAATTTGGTAGATTATCTATAGATGCACTTCGATGTCTTTTATCGAGAACACATGGGAGACCAAATAATAAAATATTGACGAATGAATATGAAATCTTTCGATATAGTGCTATATTGTCTGCAATGCAAGTGTCTGATGAAGCTACCGCCTATATTTCAAAACGTTTGCCCATGTTAGACGACAAGGATGATTTGATGACGAATGACGAGGATGAAATTTTCTTGCCTAAGCAAGAAATTGCAAGGGAATTAGAAAGTTTGGCAAGATATATTGATTTTGGACTAATTAGAGGAATAGAGTTGACTAATATAATCGAACCATTAAATATCGTTGAACCAAAATTATTTTTCGAGGCATATCGAAGGAAAGTAAAGTTGCAGTTATGTAATAATAATGATTTGAATATCATTCGTGGGACTCCGCCAATTAGATATCATTTTGATGAAAATGATTATTTTTGGGATGAATCAACAAGTGGAAGCGACATTCTAATCGAGGAACAAGGGAAAGTCGCAAAAATCAACGATAACGATGGTCAACATCAGTGTGTTAGAACAAGTATGAAACTAAACGTTGAAACCATTTTTGAATGGGATATCATAATCGAACAAAGTTGTACCTTCGCATTTATTGGGGTTTGCACTTCTGAAGGTTTGGATTTTGAAAAATTTGCAGGGGAACAGGAGACTGCATGGGTTTTGGGTTCATCAGGTGAATTATTTCATTCAGGAACCATTATAAAAAACTATTGCCCTCCATTTGGAGATAATAGTATAATCACGGTTCATGTTGACATGAGTAAAACCAACAAAAATTGTTCCTTTACAGTTAATGGAACAAGATATCGAGCAATTACAGAATGGGACGACCTACAAGATTTTTTATACCCTGTTGCTTCTATTTGCGTACCCGCACAAATAAGATTAGCTCCTCATACGTTAACACGTTGATAATCATTTATCATGTATTCTTTTTTTTGTGAAAAACAAATTAATTTAATTTTTTGTGAAAAAATTTTGTCATGTCATGTATTTACAAAACTTGGAGGGCTTTGTGATGGGAAAACAAAATATAATTCGCTTTACAATATTTTACTTAATGTCTTTGTACTTTAATCAAATTGTTTGTTTAGATGTAAAAAAAAAAAATTGAATTCCCCGAGTTTAATTTAAATAAAAAAAAAACCCCCTCCCCTAATATAATTTTTTTTTCTTTAAAGAAAAAAAAAAAAAAATGCTCAAAATAATATTTAGAGTAACATAGACGGCTTCTTAGTACCGTACAAAATATTATTGTATTTTGGTGGTATCTGTATCTTGTGTCGCAGGAAGAAATCCATGGAACAAACAAAAATAAAATATATAATAATAATTCAAAAAATTGTAAGATAATGCATGTTTTCTTATGATTCTATCAGATCAAATTTATTATTTCGATCCTCGTAATAGTGTGTATAAATTAAATTGAAACTACAAAGAAACGGAGAAACGCTTCGTTAGTTTCGGTAGTCGAGGAACACCGTGATTCGTGATTCAGTAGAGTACTATTTTTCATAATTTCTTTATTCCTTGATCCTTTATTATATTAGAATTCGATTCTTGAACTGAAGATGTTTGATGTTATATTTATAATAAAACAAAAGACAATTACATATTGATTCAGTTTGCGGAATGATAATGAACATTGGAGAGTTATGGTATGAACAAAGTGGACCTTCATCTTCCTCTAATATGATTATGATGATTCAGCATACATAGCTAAAACCCCACAGAAAGAGAGTTGGAGATCATTTTATGAAAACGTTTGAAATGATGAAACATAAATCCACAAAAACATTAAAGTGGATTTTCAACAAGTTTGTGTGTTTATATCACGTCAAACAAAGGCGGAAATACAGGTTGATTTGAAATGGTTAATATTCGTCGCGAAACTTTTTATCTCCTGGAAAATAATTACCAGCAAGAACGCTTTGTGATTGACAATAAAGTCGTCTCAAGGTAATTTAAACTCTTTAGAGCTATTATCGCATTCTAATTGGACTTTTAGTATAAATATTAGGCGAGGACAGTACCGCATTCCTTTTGCATAAACGATTGTCTAACAACTTGTTGATAAAGAAATAAAGAAATACGCGACTGAGATATCTTCACCTTTGATTCTCGCAACTACTTTGTGATGATGCTTCCTAGCATTAACGTATTGTTATTAAATGGAAATAATATGCGAATACGTTGGCAGATGTCGATGTACAACAAGCGATTTTTTTAACCACAATTCCCGATCGATGATTGTTTGCATAAAAAAAAATTTATCTTCAAAAACTCTTTATTTCAAGTAAGAGATTTCACAATAAATAAATATCAATTCAAGATTTTTACATTAGTAAAAAAATTAACTTTTTTTTTTTTCATTAATTTGACGATCCATTTTACGCATTTTACGCCAAAAAAAAGACAATTTTTTAGTAGCATTAAGAAAATATTGAATGACTTTGGAGTTAACAAATCTTCATTGAAATTTGTATATAATCAACTTCATTACCGATATCTAGGAATCAAGATAGCTTTACATATGAATTGCCCATAGAAGTATTGTCCCGTTTGAACTAGGAGCATGTAGAAATTAAAGAACTTGAGACTCAAGTTATTAAAGGACAAATGGTTTTCTGAAATTTCAAAAAGGAATATTGGTTTCTCATTAAGATACAAATTAGCAATAGTATATAGCGTAAAAATTATATAAAAAGAAAATAATAAATAAAAGAGCTTGTAGGTAACTTGAATTGTTTTTTGATTCGGATTCTATAATTTTAAATTGATCAAATTGATTAAATATATCATTTAATATCAAATCATTATTATCTATAATTATTGGCGATACATTTGAAGCAATAAAAGCGCATAAAAAAACAGTTTAAATCTTAAAAAAAAATATTAATCGTAAAAAAAATATTGCAACTTCAAAAAATGAGATAAGTAAAATAGAATAAACTTTTTATTGAACCGTAATACAACAAAAAATGCGAGATTGCAAGGGTGAAGCATTATAAACTCTTGTCATAGTCGAAGTAATTATCTTGCTAATAAATATCCTAATCCCTTTTGGCCGTTTTGCAGATTTATCGTAATTTTACGGATACGACTCGCTATTAAGCAAATTACAAAGCTTGCATCAAATATTGGACAAGAGGTGATGGAAGAATATTTTGCAACCCACTGTATTTCTGCGGAACTATCGGGTATTTCTCGAGCATTTATAGCAACTAATCGATACAGTAATATCTGGTTTGGAACATATAGATGCTTGTCTAGCAAGAAATAATAATTAAGTAATTTTTATTAAAAATAAAAAAAAATTAATGCTCATTTTTATTATAATTCAGTTTTATGAATTCTAAAAAAATCGCGTTTAATACTTTCTGATTTTTCCCGGCAAATTTTCCGATTACCAATTTGATTCAAGCATGATATCATTTTAAACCCCTGAATAAAGGAAGTTTAAGAACATTTTATTTTAATTTTTATAGATGAGATTAAATTTTTTTAGATCATTGATGGGACGTAATTTTTTACCAATCATAAATGCTGTGCCTCAAAGGCGCTGCCAGCAAATCATCTGCCACACTTTTATGCGTTGTTCGAAAATCGTGTTCGACTTTTAATGAATGCAAGTGTATTTTTGAGCCCAAATCACATTTATTTATTTGGAGGCTCATGAAGGCTTTGAATATGTAACATCTTGAGATTCCTATGAATCATCATGTGCGCGCATCCCTCAATATTCGAATATAAACAAAAGGATAATTTGATAATTTTAAGTTACACGTTTCCTAAATTACTCTCTCACAAAATGAATCGTCAAATGCATTCTAAAAAAAGAAAATATACTAAAAACACAATAACGACGAGAGGATATTCACTAGGACAAGACTTGAAGATATTAGTTAACAATCCAAAGCATAGCGATGTAGAGATATTGTGCAAGGATGGAATTACTTTACATGGAAATTGTGCAATCTTATCCGCAAGATCTGATGTATTTGATTCACTACTTAACAATGGATTGAAAGGACGCTCGATAAAAATTTCTTTTCCAAAAATTGATTCTACAGGAATGGAAATCACGTTGGAGTATATTTATACAGGAACGATTAAAGATTCCCTAACCAAAGATAATATTGTCGAGGCTTATATCTCCGCAAATTATTTTCAATTACTCGACCTTCAAGATATGATTACAACGGCTGTTAAAAATAATTTAGAAAAGAATTACAAGGATAATTATTCACCAGAATTGTTATCAAAAATTGTTGATTTGATGGATACATCAGAAGATAATTTATTTCTAAATCTACTTGTTGAAACGGTATCAACTACACCGTTAGATACTATTGAATTTGGTCGGTTGTCCGCTACGGCACTTCGACACCTTTTAACTTGTAACTATGGAAAGGAAAAAGTCTTTGCCTCGGAATATGAAATTCTACGGTATAGTGCTATTTTAGTAGCAAGGCAGATTTCTTATGATGCTACTAAAATTCTTTTGAAACGGTTACCAATTGTAGAAAAAGTGGACGAATCAAAGCAAATTGATGATGAGCTTATCCCGGATCATCAAAAAGTCGCTGAAGAATTGGTACCTTTGATAAAATTTATTGACTTTAGGCGAATCAATGGCCAAATCTTGACTGATATCATTGAACCCTTAAAACTTATTCCGGATGAATTCATCATAAATGCTTATCGACATAAAGCAAGATCCAATAATACAGATTTAGGTGTTATTCGAGAGGTACCACCATCATCATTATGTATGAACAAGTCCCTTTATGTTTGGGATGAATCAGTTTGTGGATCAAAACTTATTATTGAGGATAACGGGAAAGTGGTACGAGCGAAAAATGGGTGTAATTCACATCAAAGCGTCAGGGCTAAAATAGCATTAGAAAATAAAGGTAATTTTGAGTGGGATGTCATTATTGAGAAACGTTGCGCCTTGGCCTGGGTTGGAGTGTGTACGACAGAAAATTTTGACCATGAAAAATTTGCAGGATATAATTCTGGATGGATGTTAGGTACTTCGGGTTCAATCCTTCATTCTGTAATTGGGGCAATTTATTGTCCTCCATTTGAAGAGGACAATAGCAAAGTTACCGTTCATTTGGATATGAACAAAAGAACTTGCGCATTTACGGTTAATGGCGTAAAGCATTCGATTGTATCAAATTGGAAGCTACCATCCAAGCTTTATCCTGTTGTTTCATTACGATTTCCTGGTCAGCTCCGAATTCAGCTTCATTAATTGAAGGATTTTATTGTATATTAAATGAATTAATTGTTAACGATATTAATTAAATCACACAATAACATTACGCTGTTTGGATTACAGAATGGTTTTTACTTCTAGACGTTTTTATAGCGTATAGCGAACGATTGTATTTCATTAATATTTCAAAGCAATGATACTACTAGGGCTTTTTGAATCTTTACTTAAGTTTAATTAATTTGTCATTATTAATAAAATACAATTTGTATACCATTTTAACACGATTTCAACAGTTTATTACCTTTATTAAGTTGTTCAACCTTTTCTTTTCATGAAATGGGGCTTACATCGTACCATGTTGGAATTATCAGCTGAACTATGCTCGTTGTAAAATCAATCGCAACTGCGTCACATTATACTAGGTAACTTTCATTCATTTAGTACGGAACTTTCAGAAATTATTTAGACAGTTTCGGTGGGTTTCGATGGGTTTCGACAGTTTCAATGAATTTCGATGGGTCTCGAAAGATTCGACAGTTTCGATAACAACTTTACGAAATTCGACGGGTTTTAACTGGTTTATTGTAT
>CAJVPP010003795.1:0-10732 GCA_910592005.1 Funneliformis mosseae | reverse complement strand
AAAAAAAAGTGGTCCCGACAGTATATATATACCTGCTAGCTAACTTTTTCAAAAAAAAAAAAAGATTTAAAAAAAAATAATCACCCTCCTTCATAATAATTATTAACCACATTAATAAATTTTTTTCCATTTGTAAAAAAATGTATCGATCCTCTAAGAAAGTGAAATTGACATCAACCTGTGATGTCTGCCAATTTCGCAAGGCTAAATGTAATAAGGAACGACCAGAGTGCGGTACTTGTAAAAAATCCAATAGAGCCTGTACTTATGAGCGTGCTGCTTTCGTTAAAGCATTACGTGATAAGCAAATTGAGGAAGAAGACGAATTCAATCATCTTCAGGAAAAATTAGATTGCTTACAACAAACGCAGTTTGGACCATTATATGATGAATCAGGTAATTTATCGATTGTCAATGAAAATCAGCAGAATGTCGATAATGTTCCCGTAAGTTAATTTTTTTTTTGATCTAACAAGTTAGAAAAGGTTTTTTTTTTTTTAATCGTGATCACTTCTAATCAATATAGGATAACACTTTAGATGAATTTCCTCAATGTTTTTCCGATTTCCGGCAGGTTTGTTTTTCTTTTTTTTTTCCTCTTTTTTTTTGACTGGTAAAAAAAAGACCAACCTTATATAATGAATTTTGTGCTCTGACAGAACGATTCTACTGAATCCGAACGAAACTGCGCAATTCCAACCATCCCTACCACATCCCTCGCCTCAGTAATCGTCACATCAACAGCCACATTCCCACTAACCACCGAAACAACTGACGATTTATCCGATATCGAACAATCTACCTCATCAATTATAATATTCTTAATGATTTACCACCACAATCATGCGAGTTTGTTCTCAACCAGTATAGGTTTTGAGATTAGAATATTCAATGTTGGACAATTTACTTTATTTTATATTTAGCGGTTATTTTATGAAATTTTTCATTCTTTTATTATATTATTTATATTATCTTTATAAATATATTTCTTTATTGTATAAAAATAAAATACGAAAACGGTATTTTACAAATACTTAAAATACCCCAGGTAATTATAAATATATAAATCGCATCACGAATCATGTCGTGAAATAAATAGTTTCAGTAAATTTTGATTTACTATCATATTAGTCAATGCATTTGAAATATCAAAAAAATAAATTCCTAAGTAAAAAAATTTTATTTATTATACAGAGGGTGATCACAGGTTTCTGAACGATTTAAAAATCTTCTTACATTTATTTATTTATGTTAATATTTTTTTAGAATAAATGAAAATTTATTTGTCACGAATATTTTTTATATGTTTATTAAAAAAAAAGTAAAATTTAATATTTTGTTGCTCCACCTTCGGCTGCTATACATGCTTGGATTCGATAGGGTATACTTTCAACTAATTTGAATATACTCAAGTGGAATTGAACGCCAAGCATTTTTTACCTTATGCTCCAAATTTTCTAAACTTTTAGGTTGATTAGACAAGTTGCGCACCTTTTTATCAACTTCATTCCAAAGATTCTCGATCGGGTTTAGATTAGGACTTTGTGCAGATCAGGGTAGCACAGGAATGTTTGAGGCATTATGAATATCAGCAGCAATCTTTGATCAATGAGGTGGAGCATTATCCTCTTGAAAAATTCCTTGCTTGTGAGAAACTAACTTATAAAGCGACAGAATAGCATGTTTCTGTAACAATTTTGCATATGTTTATCCCTTTACAAATTCACGAAGAGGAACAAGTGGTCTCATCTTATGCTACAAAAAGCATTCTCAAAACATTCGACTGGGACTATGCTTTACCATGGCAGTTAAACAAGAAGGATCAAACTCTTCTTCTGGTACACATCGCACACATAAGCTACAACCTTGTAAAAATTGACTAAATGTTGATTCATCAGACTATACAATTTTATTCTACTCTGCAATTGTCTAATTTTTTCATTCTAAAGTCTAAGCTAATCTTTTTCTTTTGTTATCTTCAGAAATTAATGGTTTAAAGCAGACAAAATATGAATATAAATTAACTTTTCTAAGGATTTAATGAATTGTAACAATTGAAACTTTTCTCTTTTTTTTTAATCTATAATATCTGAATTTTATAAGTAGTAAGGCAGTGATTCTTTGAATTTTGTATAATGAACTTTTTGAATGAGGCTTGTACTTTAGAATCAAAAGTGACTTTAGGCCACAATGTTTTTTTAGTATTGCAGATTCTGTATTTTTGAAAACTTTATTGTATCATAGACAGTCTTTTTATTACAATAAATATTGTTGATAATTTTCTAATATGAATCACCTCATTTATAGCCATAAATAATTACTCTATATTGTTCAGCCATTAACTCTTTTTTTTTACCCATTTGTATTTTGTTCAAAAGAGAGTTATTGAAAATTATTGTTATAGTTGTGATTGACATGCTAAATAAATACTAAAATTAGAAATAAACACATAATTAATGTAAACAATGTAAAAAATAATACTTATCGTTTAGAAATCAGTGATCATGTTCTGTAATTCAATATTTTTAATATTAAAATTGTTTAAATTCCTGGATTAATTAATAAAATTGAGAGTGTAATGCGATATGTTAAATAATATCTAATCTGTATAACTGCCAAAATTAAAATCTAAAAGTCAAAATATTTGAAGGTCATCAAAATTAAAAGTTGAAATGCATTAAAATAGTTAAAATAGTTAAAAAGTTAAAAATACAATTAAAATCATGGAAAAGTAAAAATTAAAAAAAAAAATACTATTATTATTACTATTATATTACTATTATTATATTATTAAAATTTGCATTTATTAATATATCATTATTATTATGATCAAAATTTAATTAAAATCAAATAATTTTTCATAATTATTTCATTATTAATTTTTGATATTTTATTTTCATTTTTATTAAAATTATTCTCAAATTTAATATTATTTAATTCTTCTTTATAGTTCTACAATTTTGATTAAATATTTGAAAAGTTATTCTTTAATAAATTTGAATTGGTATAATTCATTATTTTTGCATTGTTACTTATAATCTAAAATGTAGTAAAGGACTATATATTTCTACAAATATTTGAATATTTACTTGCTCAATAATTAAGTCAATGCTAATTGGCTTTTACAATATTTTTTTAGTTAAAATTATTCTAGACTTAATAACAGTCTTAGTTTCCTAATAAATATGTAATTTTGCTATTACTTTTATCCATTTAATATTTAAATTATTTTAAAAAAATTTAAAATTAATTACTTTATAAGTACATTAATTCTATAACAAAAAAGATCTTTTACAACTATGTGATATTATTAAAAAATTTTTAATGCTAATATTTAAATAAAATTATTATATTTTATAATATGTTACCAAGTTTTTATACTTTTTTAATTTTAATACATATAAAAATTTATAAGATTTCATTTAGCTTTTATAAACTATAAGTTTGATTTACTAAATAATTAGATGAATTTTATCATCACCCATAAAAATTAAAATTTAATAGCTAAATAGTAGACTAATATATTAAAAAAACTTAGTATTTTAAGATTTATAAAAGTTTATGTAATTTTTCTTTTTACAAATTAAAATATAAATTTAGTAGCATAATGTTAATAAAATTAAATATTTTTCACTAGAATAAAGAAAATAATACTAAACATATTTTTTAAGAAAATCACTCTAGAAGTGAAATCTTTCGAAAAAATCATTCTAGAAGTGAAATTATCACTCTGAAAGTGAATTTCTTTAAAAAATTACTCTAAAAGTAAATTCTTTAAAGAAATCACTTTAGAAGCAAATTTCTTTAAAGAAATTTAACTTTAAATATATTTTTCTTTAAGAAAATACTATCAAATATATTTTTCTTGAAAAGAAATATCACTATATTTATTTTTCTTCAAGAAAAAGTCATTGGTATCATTTTTTTTTAAGTAAATAACAATTAAAGTAGCTTTTTTTCAAAGAAAAATTTTTGGATTATTTTCTTTAAATAAGAAAATGTTAGCTAATAAGCTATAATACAAGCTAAGTTATGATATAAGTCAGCTTGTCTAACTTGCAACTTATTTTATATAGTGACTTAAACTAAGCTTAAATAAGCTAATTCATTTGGCTTACAAGCAGCTCAGCTTATACAGAGCTCAAGTAAATGTAAAAAAATTAAAATTATATAATTTTTATTTTAAAACTTTTAATAATACTAGCATCTAAAATTATAAATAAACAATTATATTAAAAAAAAGAAAATATATATTAATATTTAATAATTAAATAATTTTATTCATTAAATATGTAAATGTATTATTTACTAATAAATATTATTATAATTAATTATTTAAAGTACTTATAAGTAATAAGCGATAGTTCAAATGGTAAGCAAAAGGTTAATTTTATAATTAATTTAGAAGAGTGTTAATTAATTAGATAGTTTATTTAATAATAATAACAAAAGAGTATTGTCTTAATTAACCCTCTATATTGTATACGTATATTAGAAAAATTAAAGTAAAACTATCTAAAAAAAATATAAATTAGATATATAACTAAATTAAAAGAAAATGAAATATTCTCTATTTATATAAAATAAAATATATAAAGTTATTGATATAATAAAAAAAATAAATAAGATAAATATAATATAATAAATAAATAATATAAATGATATAAAACAAATAAAAATAATATATTGTATAAAAAAAATAGATGGTAAAAATAACATAGAAGATATATAGGATATAAAGTTTTTTTTAGAATTATCATTTTTTCTTAGATCATCATCATTAATGTTTTCTCTTATATAATAATATATATTATGATTTTACAATTTTATTAATTAATTAAGTTTATTTAAATAATTATATTATATTAATACTTATATTTAAATAATATAATTTCAGTAATACTAAACAATATCATATTTAGTCTTTACTTTTTAAATATTTATCATTTTAAGAATATTAAGATAGTAAGATATAAATTAATAAATTTACTTAAAATTAGAATAAACTATTATTTCTTTCAGCTTATTAAACTTAATTCTTAACTATTAATTTCTTAAAAATTACATATAATTTAAAGATTAAAATTTGTTAAAGATATTTTATTAAAGTTAAGTTATAAAAATAACTATAAATTAATAAATTAAATCAATTAAATGTTATTCTTTCTACTTTAAATTATTGCTATATTTCAACTTACTTTAAAATCTTTTCTTTTTATATAAAATCTATCTAAAGATTATCTAAATCTTATTCTATTTATAATATATTTTGAAGATTAATATTTATCTTTTACTCTATTTTTTCTTTATATTATTTTCTGTATTTTTTTCTAGATTCTATCTTTTATTTTATATTCTATATATAGATATTTATAGTAAAAAAGAAAAAAAACTACCAAAATAATTTTTTAATTTATAAGTTAAATATTATTTTTTTAATAAAATAAATTTAGATTTAACATTAATTCAAAAAAATTTTTTGGTAGTTTTCTTTAAAATATTTATTTAGCTAAATATATAGTTAATTATTTTATTAATTATATCTCTTATATTATTATTATTTTGTTATTATCTCATTTACTTCTTTAACTCTTCTCTTTTAATTCTTTATTTATTAATTCTAATATAAACTAATTATCATATAATTATATTATTTATGCTTTATATATATCTTTTAATATTTTACTATATAATTTTTATAATCTTATTATTATTTTATTATCTAATAAATTATTATTTAATAAATAATAGATAGATTATCTTTTTAAATTCCTTTAAAATATTTGAATCTCCTATTTATATATTACTAATATAGATAATCTATAACTTTTTTAATATTACAGGTTAAAATAAATATAATATAATTTTTTAATTTTTTAATATCAGAAATATAATTGTCTAAAATTGTTTTTAATAATTTTAAATTTCAAAATAAAGCTATATAAATCATAATTTAATAAATTATAAATTTTGTATTATATAATTTAACTTATATTTATCTGTTTTATTAATATTATAAATATTACAAAGATTATATTAATTAATAATATTTTGCAAAATCTTATACTTTTATTGAATATTTCTCATAACATACTATTTGCCTTATTATTTATTTTAATTTATCTTACATTATAGCATTTTTTAAATTTTAATATCAATTTATTTGAAGTAATAAAATATATTATATTTAATTTAGTTATAAAATCTAAAGCTTTAGTTTTTAATATATCTTCTTTAATAGTTAAATTCAAAGTTAATATTTATTATATTTATAAATATAATGCAAATTTAACTTTTAAAAATTTAATATCTCTATTAAATTTTAGATTTTAATTTTCTATTTAAAATATTAATAAATAACTATTTATTCTTTTTTTTTTAATATTTTACAAACTTGTGATTTTAATATATTAAATTTTTATTGAGTTCTTCTTAATTATATAATAGATTATTTTTTCACTCACATAATTATTTTTTCATAAATAATAAACTTCTTTTTTCACTGATTTTTTCTATTTATTTTTCTTTATACTTTTTTATTAAATAGCATTTTGAGAATAATGTAATTATATGTTATAATAGATAGATACTTAAATTGATTAGCTTATTTAAAAATATATTATAAATATCAATATCATATAAAATTTATAATAATAAATATAATTTTATAATATACAGTTTACCCTTGATATAGCAAATTTTAATATAATAAATTACATAATACTTAATTAATTAAATATATTTTCCCTTTCTATAATAAAATAACCAATCAAATCTTTCAAATTCTTCACTAATTTGCTATAATGAAGTTGAGATACAGAATGACTACTTCATAATATTAAGAATAGACAGTATTCACTATACATAATATTGAGATTTTATTAAAAAGAATATTATAATAAATAAAATTTTATATAGAATGAATTAGAAATTAAAAGTTTACTATAAGCTAAAATTTATTATAATAGGATTTATTATAACAAGCTTTAACTGTATATATATTTTTAAAATTCTAATAAAATAAAATATATAATATAGTGATTGTTTTTCACTATATAGCTTGTGTATTGCATATATGATTAAAATTTTGCGCACATCTTTTTGAAAAAAATGTGGTATACTGCACAAAAAAATTTATATATACAAGTAATGCGTATAATTGCGAACAGTTTTATACAAATTGCCACACAGTTGTGAATAGTTGCGAATAATATGCACAGTTATCACATAGTTATGAACAGTTATGAATAGTTATGCATAGTTACCGCATAGTGTGAATATTCTTTAAAAATAAATAATTTTTACTTTTTTTTCAGACCTTTGATTTCTTTATTTGATTTTCTTTAAAAATAAATCTCTTTTACTTTTTCTTTTTAGACTTTTGATTTCTTTATTTATTTTTTTATAAATAATTGTATGCCTAAATTATCTTTATTGTAAGTTATTATAATTTACAATCTTATAGGTTACATGATACAAAAAATTATTTTTTAAAGCAAGTATATCAAAAATAATCTCATAAATAAATAATTTCATAATATTAAACTTATATTAATTAAAGAAAATTCAGTTAGAATTCTTGTATTGAATCACTTTTTCATAAAATAAAGAGATATTTTTTAGCGCAATCATCTTCAAAAATAATTAAAACTTACTGATAAAGTTTCTTCAAGTAAAAGACCAGATTTATCAACATCATCTGGAGTAAAACGCAGCAAAAATAGAAGTAGTCCTGACTTAAAATGGATGGATAATGGAAATGATGCATAGTTAGAATATAGAGATATAGATAAAATAATATTCATGTATTGTAGATGGTATGAATTGAAAAAATATAGTAATGAACTTGTAAAAGAAATATGTATTTATCAAAAATAAAGTATTGATCGACATCTTAATCATCATGAATACAAAGGAGAAGCTGAGGTAAGAAAAAGCCAAATATTATATTGTTAGAATTTTCACATCAATTGGATGTTCATAAAATTAAAGTTATGTCATAAATGCAATGCAATGCATATACTTTTTAGCAAAAAAATATTTACACTTTTTACTTATCCTAATTTATACTAATTAATAGATTTTCACAGAAATAATTCTAAAGTTATGAAACTTTGTAATACTCCTGAAGCATTACTATCACTTCTTTCAAAAGAGTCATAATTGAAGTCAAATGAATATAGATTATATTTATCAAATACATTTACCAAAGATATTAAAGAAGCAATTGTATATGTGATTGAAAAAACATTGTGTGAAAAAATCAGAAATTCAAATAACTGGAGTATTATGATTGATAAAATAAATTTCATTACGATGAAAAATATTTAGCCATTGTATTTCAGCATATTTCTTATAATGTACCAGTAATATAATATTTAAGAATAATTGACTTAGACAAACTTAATACTGAAACAATTACCTTAAATTTAAAAAATTTTATTTCTGCTAAAGAATTAAAAATAGAAACTTTATTAAATTTTGATAGTAATTGAGCTACTATATTAATTGGCAAAAACACAGGTATTGTTAAACAGTTTCAGGAGATTAATCCTTTATTATATTTATGCATTGCATAATATATAGATTACATTTAGCTAAAAAAGATGCGACGAAATATATTCTATATTTCAACCATTATGAAACTACTATTAAGAGATTATATAATTTTTTCTTAAATTCTCATCAATGTATACAAATTTTAAAAATAGTTCAAAAGGCATTAGAAGATCTTCAGTTAGCTATTCTTAATATAGTTAATATAAGATGATTATTAATATCAAATAGCATAAAAAATTTATATCAAATATTAGATTCAATAATCAATACATTACATTATGATACTGAACTTGACGAAAAAAATTATCTGACCAAAATTTACTTGACGAATTAAATTATGAATTCATTATTTCTACTAAATATTTTGCAGATTTAATGTATATCTTAATGAGATTGATTAATGTATTTTAAAAAGAATATATAAGATTTTCAGATATTAAAATTCACCTAGATATAATATATAATGCAATAACTATCCAATTTATTGGAATTTATAGATCTACTCCTTTATATGGAATTCATTTACAAAAATATATGTAAGATTTTAGTATTTTGCCAGAGAGCTTACTTTCATTTATTAAAAGTTTTTCTGAAGCAAATATTGATAGTATAAAATCAAGATTTCTCTAATCTAATCTGTATTATTCTTTTTGTATATTTGATCCAAAGCTATTATCTATAAAAAAAAGTAAACTAGGAGATTATGGTAATAAAGATATTGAAAAAATTTCTGCTTATTATGAAGTAGATAAAATAGATAGTAAAGAAAATGTATGGAAAAAAGTTATTGATAGTGATGATGTGAAACAGAAATAGGCAGTATCAAAGTATTACTTAAAACAAATTAGAAGATAGGATGTAGTTGGAAAATAGGAATACATTTTTAATATGTATTCAGATTTTTCAAGTGAGTTTTCAAATATCACTAAATTAATTAAATTTTCATTAATTATCCTTTTATCTAATGCGCAAGTTGAGAGAATATTCTCTCAGCATAAATTTACCAAGACTCAATTGAAAAATAGAATGAATGTTAAATCATTAAATAAACATTTAATGATATTACTTAATAGATCTGATGATTTTCGTAAGTTTGATTAGAATAGGACGTATGATTATTAGACAATAAAGATATATTGATCAAATTAATGAAAGTCTATATCAACATTCAATAGCATAATTACTAATGGAAAATTGTAATTATTAATTTATTTTATATATAATCTTTTCTTGCAAACTCATTTACTGTAAATTACAACTTGAATTTTTTTAGGAAAAATAATATTTGAAAATTTATCAGAATTAAATTTAAGATCACTAGAAAACAATAGCAAAGTTAAATGATCTTTAATAATTCATAATGAAATGTATATCATTTTTGCAAATGATTTACATTTTATATTTTGTTTGAATGAAACAAATAAAAAGGCAAATTAAATGAAATAAAATAAATAATAATGAGTGATTATTGATTAATCTCAGTACAAACAAATTTAATGAAATGAGCCAAACAATAAAAAGGGTCAAACAAAAGGATCTAATAAAATCGAAGATAAAAGTCAAACTAAATCGAAATTAATGACCCAAAAATTTAAGTGTATTTTTTATCTTCTTTGTTATATCGAAACGTAAAAAAATCATGATGTTGAAATTTTTAATTGAAAAATAAATACTGATTTAATATATATCAGATTAAGTTGAATCTGAATTATATTATAATTAAGTTAGATAAATTTAAATTTTATAAATATTAACAGATTTAAATATGAATATAATCCAACTTGATTCTTACAAATTATTAGTTATAGAGGTAAGAATTGAGTCTTTTATAATACTTTAAAAAAAAACCTTTTATTTTATTAACTTAATATTATAATAAAGATTGCTTATTTTAGATTTATCAAAATATATAAATCTTAGTTTCTAATATAATTTTATCATTTGTATTAAATTTCAATGATGATCGATTACATAAGAACGTGTGAATTGTTGAAAAATTCCGTATGGTCAATTTTGTAGGCACCTGACTTTATGCGCGAAATTTTTTTAAAATTTCGCTTATAATTTAACATTGCATAATAAAGTTTTTACTATGCAGTCGCTTTTGTACAATGAACCTTTTAAATTTCACGGCTGGAACGAATCTAACGTTTTGTAAAATGGTAGACAAAAT
>CAJVPP010003794.1:0-10734 GCA_910592005.1 Funneliformis mosseae | reverse complement strand
AATTATTTAAAAAACTTCTTAATAAACTTAAATTTCTTCTAATAAAGTTGATAAAATATATATTAAATTATATTTTTATATAATAATTATATTATTAATATTAATATTTTATTTTTTATTAAAAAATTAATATTTTTTTATATTCTTAGGCAAATTTGCATGCTCTATAGTTTAAGAGATAATAAATTATTTTTCTTTAAATTGTTCAATTAAAATATTATTATAATAAATTAATTAAATATATTAATAATTGTTATTATATTATTCTTTTATAATTTAATATTATTTAATATTATTTAATTAGTAAAATAAAAAAATGTTATTTTTGAGTTAAATTAGATCAGATCAGATTAGTATTAGTATATAATATTATATAATTTATATGACTTACATAATTTATCATAAATCATTTATTATTTAAATAAGTTTTATGACTTATGATTTTATCATTCTAGGGGAGACCGTCCCATATAAGGGAGTACTATTATATAATTTATTAAATTTTTTTTTATACAATTTACAATGCATTTTTGTGAGACCAAAGTTGCCGATCCATGCAATAAAATATGAACAAATCAATTAAGATAACTTGAAGTTCTCATACTGCACTATTACATATTTTTTTAATTCTCATTAATCCTACACCTTTACGTTGCTATCCACCTCTAAAGACATATCTGAAATAAAATGATACACAGAATGCCAAACTACTAGCTTGACTAAATTTTGCTCGTTGAAGGAAGAAAAATGAAAAAAAGCTGAGAATAATGCTTTAGTGAAGTTAACATGGGGGAAGGTGGTCTTTTATGTAATATTTGTTATATGCGTTTTGTAGAAAACCCCTTAAAAAAAGAGCCTAAGAGAGTAAAAATTATGGAAGAAAAAGTCATAAACAAAAATACTGCAGATACAGAAAGTATGAAGATTGATCTTGTTGAAGTCATCAAGGCAATGGCAAAAATCTTTTATGAGAGAGAATATGTAAAAGAAGAAGGTCCTATATATGCATTTGATGAAATGTGAAGATTATTTTAAGAAATTAAACTGAGCTTAAAGGATTTCTTTGACCAACTATATTTAGCAGCTCGGCCACTCAGACGTAATGAGCAAACAATAAAACGTATGAAAAAATTAATGGTATTCATTTGTTATCTTCTTGCATCATTGAATAATACAAAAGTTAACTCCTTTAAGTTTAATATTACATATTATTTAGATTCAGTAGGTACAAGTAATGAAGGTCTGAATACGATAGCAAATATTGGCATTACTATAATGGCAAGAGCAGTAGATTGTAGAAAGAAAAGGATGTCAGATACACATGGAAAATATATAGAGAATGCTCTTATAAAATATTCAAATAATGCTTTGTGCTGAATGTCAATGATTATCACAATATTCACATTTAAAGGTATCCTGATACTATGGATACGTCTTGGGCAGCACACATAGAAATGATCATAGCAAATCTGTATTTCACACTAGTGATACCACATAACGAAGCAATCAATCTAAAAATCGTTGATTATGAAGTAATTGCAAGACATCTTGATAGGTGAATTATCGTAAATCTTGAGATATTTTATCATGATCGTAGTTGTATACAGGATTACGTAGAAAAGAATGCTCTGAAAATGATCTTATAAAAATGCTAATGTTACATAGTTATAACGACAAGCTGGTAGAAAGGAAGAGTGGACGTTATGTACAGAATGCCATCCTTATCAATTTTGTCAAAAGCAGTTTGAAAGGTATAGAAGCATTTACAAAAGCTCTCCAAATTATGTATGATTAAGAACTAATGCAAGCGTATCTTTCTGATCATATAATCCCTATTGTTGCGGACTGGCCTAGTCAGGTCTTCATTTGCAAAGCTAAAATGCATTGACTCCTTCTAAACAATAAAATTATCCCTCTATTTGTTATATCATTTTTGCCTGTTATGGATCTGTTTTATGTGTCTCTAAATTCTCATGAATTGGTTTTCTTAAAAAATTCAGTTTTTTTCAGTGAAATTTATAAAAGAATATTTTGGGTAAATAAGGATCTTGGTAAGACACCATGATCATAGAGAATTGATTTAATTCTCCAAATCATACGCATGGCATGAGTTGATATAGTCGATGCTGTTTATTTAAAGTTTGGCTATACTTGTAAGAATATAGAATTTTTATACTTAACTGACCTATTAGGCAACTTAATTCCTTTAGTTCTTGACGTTTACACGATCCATCATCGAGAAGGAAATTGGTTGGCTTATAAAGAAGCTTGCATACATTACTGGAATGATCTATTTCTTCAGTTTGATCGAAGAAATTATAAGCGTGCTCCATTGATGTTTTTTTCTGATATATTTTATTAGATAGAGACTAATCATCTGATGTTTCATATGTTTACTAATCATCTTACTTCACTAAGTAATTATCCTATAGAAATCGTTCACAGCATTATCTGATGACGTACTACCAAATTTTTCACAGCTGAATAATTGCAAAAGGAAGCGCATTTCATTTTTTAACATCGGGAGGATAACACTTTTTAACAACATTTTATGAATTCTGTAAAATACTCGTATATACTGAAGTAATTGCACATGCTTTCTAAGAAGTATGCTATATTGCTTTTAGATGTATTCAAGAAAATATATCAAGCGAGTGATCAGTATCCTTTAATTATTGAATCTTTATCTGATGGTATTAATAAATATAAACTTTTATTGTTAGGTTATGAAATAACTGATCGTTATCTTCTGAGAGGCTTCGTTACTCCCAAAAAATTCAATACAGCCATTTTATGCGATTATACACATTATGCTAGTAATTTACTTGATGGCAAAGTTCTGGCATGTAGTTATAGTTATCATTGTCTTTGCTTGCAAAAAAGTCAGTTTAAATGCTTTATATGTTTCAATTATATTCAGGGTGAAGTTAAAAAGAATATCAATGCATCAATAATAAGTTTGACAAAAGATTTAGGTAAAAATAAATTCATAGATGAGAATAGCAAAGAAGTGGATAAAGATGATTTGAGTAATGTAAAAGAGGCAACGGGTGATTTAATAATAATAGAGTGTTTATTAGAACAAACAAAAAAATTATTTCTAGAATTATAAATTTATTTGATATGTATGAATTTTCACAATTTTATATAAATTATATCAATAATATTAATTATAGTAATCATAATGGTTATATTAATATTGATATGTAAAAATTAAAATGATTCTTTGATATTATAATAATCCCAAATTCTTTAATTTAATTAGTTATTTAATATGTGATAATATCAAAATTTTACGATTTGATTGGTTGATCACATGTGACAAAATCAAAATTTTATGTAACTAGGACGGTCTTTCCTGAATTTTATCATATATTTCTTAATTTAGACCTGTATTATATTTTGACCAGAATTATTAATAAAATTATTTTTATAAAAAAATTTAGTTACATAAATTCTTAAAATAATAAATTAGAAAATTTAAAAATATTACACAAAATTTCTTTACCTTTGTATAATATTACACATTTATCAAATAAGATAATTTTTTAATTATAATTCTGGCTGGAATTAGTTAATTTATATGATTTTATAACTTATGACATTTAGTCATATAACATATAATTATAAGATTATAAAATTTTCATATGATTATATTATATCTAATACTGGATCAAGTAATCTGATTTTTATAAAAATCTGACTAAATTAAAGATGGTCACTGCAATTAAAAAAAATGGCGCAATTGAGTTGCAACTTATGGCATAATTAAATTTCCTTATAGCGCAATTAAGTTGCAACTCAATTGAAATTTGAAATTTAAATTAAGTCAAATTTTTGCTTAATCTGATTTAATTATCTTAAGTCAAGTAATTTAATTTATTTAATTTAATCTGATCTATTTAAAACTTTATTTATTAAACTAATAAATTTTAGTATTTTTAATATCTTTAAAATATATATATATTTTTTAATTTATATAATAATAAATATAAAATAATAAAAATTAATTGATTATAATTATATTAAATTTAAATAAAATTCTAAAAAAGTCAATTCAATTTAAATTATAAATTATTATAAATTCTAAAATATTAATTAAAATTTGAATTAAATCATAGATTAATTTCTAATCTGAACTGAAAATTTAGATTAATTGAAAAATTTAATTTAATTATACAATTAGACTTTATACAATTAATTTCATAAAAATTAGTGATTATATAAAGATGTGACTGTAAAAAGATTATCTTTATACAGTTATAATTATATTAAAATTAAATATGTAATAACTATTTAGAAGTTAAATAATAAAATCTCTATCAAATTTTTAAATAATGAATTTTTTTATTATAGTATAATTAGCTACAAAATATAGCTACATTATAATTTGCTAATCATCCAAACCTAATTAATATGTAAATAATATATTTAATACAAAAGAATTCATTTATAATAAAATATTTACTAATAGTTATATTATAAAAATTAAATTGAGAATAAATTTCTATCAGCATATTAAGTTCTAGTTTTACTATAATTTTAATCTATAAAGATTAGTAAATCTTTAGTAGTATTACAAGTTTTACAGACATAGAATTATATTTACTTTAATAATTTTAGACATGATTTTTTATAATCTAAATCATTTTACAACATAGTTCTTTGTTAAAATGGATATTAATCATTATTTAAAACTTGTTAAATCCTAAAAAATGTAAAAATACTGAATAAAAATACTATTATACTAATATTTAATGATAGATCACAAGAAGTTAGTATTAAAATTTGTGTAAATAAATTTAATAATTTTATCAAATATCAAAAAAAATATTTTTTTTTTTTTCCTCTAAATAGATCATTGAAAAATTTTTTAATAAATTTAAAGCAAAGAATATAAAAATCATATTTTTTATAAACAGACATATATTTTTGTAATATTGCATTTATAATTATATCTTTCTTATAATAAATAATACTTATTATCATAATTTTTAAAAATAATTTATTATCTAATAATTATAAAAATAAAATTTTAGTTTATTGAATTTATCACATTAAGATCTATTAAATAATAGTATTTTTATATTTCTGAGATTGGTAGATAGCAATATATATAAGTTTAAAATTTTAATTTTTTTGATAATAGTTTATTATTTATTTATCTTTAAAATCACTAGGTAATTACTTTTTTTTTTTAATTTTTACTTAGAAAACATTATAAAATTAATTATAAAAATTATTAATTTTTTAATAATATATTTTAAAATGTTTAAAAATAATTAAAATGATTATAATTAATAAATAAAATTGTTTATAAATTTGTAGGTAAAATGGTTGAAAGGATAGTAATTTTTATTTTTTAATTATATAATAAAAAAATCTAAAATTACTTATAAGTTAAAAATTTGTAATTTAAAAAATTTATTATTAACCTTTAACAAATTTATTAGAACTATAATAAAATATCATAAAGTTTATTATAAAGAATAAGTTTAATTATTATAATTTTTATGATTTAAAAAATTTTTATAATATTTATTAATAGTAAAGTAATTTAATCAATTTATAAACATATAAATTTTTAAGAAATTATAATAATAAATTTTTTAAAATTTAATTTTAAAATTGAATTATTTAAAATTTTCTTAATAAATTTAAAAATCTTTCTAATAATATTAATAAATATAAATTAACTATAATATTTAATATTTTATTAAGAAATTAATATTTTTTTTTTAAAAGTTATAAGCAAATTTGTCTGCTAAATATTTTAAAATAAATATTATAAATAAGTAAAATTACAGATATAATTTATAAATAATATTATAAAAAAAAAGATTTTTTATTATTAAATTTATTAAATATAATATATATAATTAATTATTTTTTAAATTGTAAATATAAAATTATTTATAAATATTTTAGAAAACTAAAATATTTTGACATCTAATGATTATGAAAAAATGAAATAAAGTAAATAAAGTTTATTATATTTGTCATACTAAAATATATTAAATATATTTAATAATAATATTTTTAAATTTTTAAAATTAATAATTATTAACATATATTAATTTTTAATTTTTAAAAGTAATATATTATGTAATAATTATTTAAAAATAAAATTCATTTTATTGGATTTATCTTATTAAGACCTATTAAATAATAGTATTTTTATATTTTAAGATTAATAAATAATAAGGTATGAGAATTTAAAATTTTAATTTTTTAATAATAATTATTTATTTATTTTCTTTAAAAAATTACTAGTTAATTTACTTAGAAAATATAATAAATTTTATTATAAAAGTATTAATTTTTTAATAGCATATTTTAAAATATTTTAAAATAATTAATTTATAAATAAAATTGCTTACAAATTTGTAGGCAAAACAATTAAAGAGATAGTACTATATTATATAATTTTTAAATAATATATATATATTTTCAACTAATAATTCTAAATATTTTAAACAATAAAAAAAAGTATATACAATTAAAAGTATATATAAAAAAACTATTATACAAAGATAAAATTGTGATTGATAAAAAAGTTGATAAATATACTTACATCAGAAAAAGGACAGTTCTACACAACGACTTTGTCTTACCTCTAATATCTTAACTTTAATCCTCTGTTTATCCAATTATTATGTTATAATGAAGAATTAAATAATAAATGAATTATTACTAAATTTCAAATGTTTTTATTTTATTTTATTTTTTTTTATTTGCCTTCGAAATTAATTTTTTATATAAAAAGAAAATAAAAAGTAAACGGAAGAGTAAGAAGAAAAAAAAGGAATATATATAAGGGGAAAATAATAAAGGGGAATTTATATCTAATCACAGAAAAAAATATAATGCGTAATATTTTATCTTTTTTTTTTTTGTAAGAAAAAACTATATATAAAAGAAATTAACACAAGTACATGTATATTTATATGATTTGATTCATCACATCTCACTTAAGCGAGATTCTCTTTCAATCTGCTACTCTTATCTTATCACCTTATCTTACCTAATTTGAGGTCTTTACTCTTTTTTTCCCTCGAAGGGTATTAGATGATGAAGGTACGGGAGTATCATAAATAGGATTTGCCGGGAGAGGAAAATTATGATTTGAAATGAATTCATATTCCATATTATCAACAAATTTTTTCAATGTGTCAAAGACCTTGTTGTTAAATCTGATATCGTCATGTTTAGCACGAACATGTTTCTTCATGGTTAAAAGACGATTTTGATATTGAAAGATCGGTAACTTTGGATATTTAGCTATCATATAGGTTAAAAAAACAAATTCCACCGGAGCTAATCTATGATCACGATGAAATAATTCAGCATCATCTTCAATCATTTCTTCTATGGTAGTATAAATTTGTTTAGCCAATGCTTTGAGACCTTCAGGGACCTGACGAACTTCCTTCAAATATTTAGTGATAGTAGCGGGAGTAGCATTGAATTTCTCTGGTTCTGTCTCAATCATGTGCAAAGATTGAGTGATGAGTTGGAAAGGACGAGCGCGTTTATTATCCATAATAGAAGAAAGGGTAGAATGTTGACTATAGATTGTGTGAGCGAAATCAGCCATTGGACTGCTAATCGCCTGAAGTTTCTCAGCGGGTGTCAAGGCAACACCAAGTTGTACGCGACTGAATATTTCTTGTTCTTGGTGCAAGGTAAGATCATAATATTCAACTAAATGATAAGAAAAAATAAGTATATAAATAATAGGTGATAATAAGATATAAGTATTTGTGATTACGATCAACCATAACTTACCACAAAGAAGTTCAGAACAATCAAACATTTCACGTTCTGCTTCTGTCAAAGAACGTCTATTATTAAGATTTCTATAATAACGCTTAGTGATATTACCATCAGAAGGACTAAGATGAGGGATCTCGTTATCCATGAACCTAAATTTAATACAAATTTAGTGGACAATATTGTGTAACGAACAAATCACTAATATAAAAAAAGGTTTTATTACTTTCTAATAGCAGTGAGACGTTGCTTTCCATCAATGCAAACACGCATCCATCTTTTACTATCCAACTTTTTACAAGAAAAAATTATAGGTGGTACATAAAAATTATTGAGTACAGAATCGACCAAGTGTGACTGCTTGATGCCTGTCCATACTATGTCTATTATTATGGATCAAGCAAACGGAAAAAAGATACAAAAAGGTCTCGGTTAGAATAACGACTGCTGCGCCACATTCTGTTCATTCAAAAGGTGGTGTTATTTTTTTTTGGTAACTCGAACGAAATGGAAGAGTAAACAAAAATATAATAGTTTCATATAAATTTTTAACTTTTTTGTTACTATATACAAACCTCTTTGAAATTCAGGATTCAAGTCAATCATACCCATTTGTAACCAGTTATATAACTTATACATGGTATGAGTTACATTTCTTGGCTTTGTAAGTGCTTCATCCATAGTTTGCTCCAGCTTGGCAAATTTTTTTTTTTTTTTAAAAAAAAAAAAAAAAAAAAAGTTTTTTTTTTTTTTTCTTTTTTACTAATTTTTTATAAAAAGGAAAAAAACCTCTTATAAACTATAAGAAAATTTGGGGGGGGGGGGATTTAAACAATTGGGGATTTCTTTTCTGAAGGACTTGGATTGTTTATTTATTTATACAAAAACTAATTATTTGATAAAAAAGTTGGTAGAAATTAATCACACAGCTATATCACATCATTATAAATTCTCATAATAAAAAAACTGTTCAAAGGAGGAGATAGTTAATAACATTATTTATATTTATTTAATTTAATAATAATATATTAGTCAAGTCATGTGAGCATGATATATATAATTCGGGCAAGCATTAATTACAACCATAGATCGAGGGATAATGTGATAATTTGAGGAAAAAAAAACCTTATAAATAAATCATTATAATAATAATAATTCACCATAATTTAAGGTAATTAAAGACAAGTTTTAATGAAAGGGAGGCTTCATATTTAGGGCTGTGTTAAAATATAACGAGGTTTTAATAAACAATGATAATTCTAGTAGATTAAAGTCTAATTATAGGATAATTATAGGATAATATTAAAGAACTTGGAAATGTAAAAAAAAAATTATTTTTAATATTTTTAATATTAATATTGTTCTAAATATCATCAACGTATTGTGTGAATATGCGTCAAAATTATATTTATATAAAGCATAAATTCTTGATAATTTTCATTCCAATATTTTATAGTCCGCGTAAAATAAAAATTACTAATAAAGTTCACCCTACAAATAAATTCAATATTTATAATGGAGAGCAATGCTCAACAAAAAGGCTTAATATTGGATGGAAGACATACACCACAGAATATTTCCTTGTATAGTTTTTGTTTTGGAATAGCTTTTGGAGGATGTTTGACAATAGGTTACTTCTCAGACACAATTCCACAATTAGGAATATTTCTTGCCGCGTTGGCTTTATTCCATGAATTAGAATACATGATGACTGCTCTATTCAAACCTGATTTAATAAGTTTAGATAGTCGGTATTTATTCGCTATTTGTATTTCGGTGCTTCTTAAAGGTAACTAACTTACTAATCACTTTTTATTTCAAAAAGGTTTCCTGTTAAATAATGGAAATTTATATCATATCGCACATGCATCAGGCATAACCGAATTCTTGATAGAATTATATTTATTTCCATCCATCAAAAGCTTTCGATTTTTAAAATATATAGGTAAGTTACTACTAATATTATTACACCGATTTACAATTAATAATCTGAATCTCTCCTCCTCCTTTTTAAAGGATTTGCTGTAATGGTAATAGGACAATTGGTGAGAAGTCTTGCCATGTGGCATGCTAAATCAAATTTTTCTCATACAATAGTATATCAAAAGGAAAAAGATCATAACTTGGTCACAAATGGAATATACGCGTATCTGAGACATCCTTCATATTTTGGTTTTTATTGGTGGGCAGTAGGAACGCAAATATTACTTTGCAATCCTATTTGTATGTTTGGTTTTCTTTATGCATTACATCGATTCTTCAAGGCTAGAATTAATGAGGAAGAACCTTTGTTAATTAGATTCTTCGGTAAGGAATATGTCGAATACAAAAAGAAAACTCCAACTTATATTCCCTTAATCGATTAAATCTATCGCTTAACTCGGTAATAATATATTTATATTTGTTTAAGTTTAATATACACAAAAGTAAAAAAAAAAAAAAAGGATGAATGATTGAAAAAAAAAAAAAAAGATGTTTTAAACATATTATTAATACTTATTAATACTATCATCTAATTAAATACTACAATAAATAAGTTTTAATACCACCATAATCGCCAATATAATACCAATAAAATTATAATAAAAATGAATACTAATGGTCCATATTTACGTAAAAGTAATTGTAAATTAAGATCACGTGCAGATTTCTTGTATTTTTGAGATTCATATCGAAGTTGATCTGAAAGCGAGCTCATTTTTTCTAACCCTTCTCCACGCCACAAGACATTCTCCAAATTTTTGGTCATAATATTAGCCACTTCATTCAATTCTGTATTTAATCGATCTAGATTATGTTGTGTTCGTGTGTTCTGATATACTCTCTTAGTCTTTTGCATAAAAGTATCTATAAAAAAAAAAAATCACATAAGGAAGTTATACTTTCGTTTTCATTTTTATTCATATTTTTTTATTTTTATTTTTGTTAAAAAGAACAAAATCTCCATGATAATTACCAAAT
>CAJVPP010003793.1:0-10748 GCA_910592005.1 Funneliformis mosseae | reverse complement strand
TTCCCTACCAATATTAGTATTATCAGTGATTTCAATATCATTTGATTTATTTCTACCTTCATTTATAACTATTTTGTCAAATGAAGTCAAAGTTTTCTAATAATTTTTACAATTTTTTTCAATTTCGCTTACAAGATAATCAGTATAATATTGACATTGATTTTCTAATTTAAATAAGAAATACTTAAAATGATAAGGGCAGTGACATATATTACCTAATATCAATTTATTATAAGCGTCTACCTACACACTCCTAGGTAAGATATTCCAATTACGTGAATATTGATCACTTTCCTTTTATAGAATTTATATATCAGTTATAATAAAATATATTATTATGATGTTAAATAAATTAAAAATTTATTATAAATTTAACTTTATTTTATATGAGAAAGTGTTATAAAAAATGTGTTCCAAAATTTACAAAAAAAAAGTGAAAAAAAATAAAAAAAACCTATACAAAATTGATGTAATTATCGATTTATATCTCGACATTTCAATCAAGATTCCACAGAATTATTTGTACTATAATGATCATACCTGTTCTCGTTGCCACAGGAGTTTTGTCACAAAGTTTCATGACATGCTCAACTTTCATAAAATAAACGCGTTATTATTCTATCTCTTTAGTGCTAAAATGAGTCATCAAATTTTCTTAGTTAGCCCTAAGTTTAATAAAAAACTTATTTACGCTTTACCTACAAACAAATATTAAGAGTTTACCAACGCTTATATATACAGTATTATGGTTAAAACAGGAAATTGCACTCCTAATCATGCTGATATTTGTCGCGAAGCAGCGAAAGATGAAACAAAATTAAAGGCAAAGGCGAATCAGAAATTGATGATATAATTAGAAATTATCTGATTATATCATGTAAAATTATCTGATTATGTCATGTAACCTATACAATATATAAACAATAAGACTAAGGTTACATGTTACTAGAGAAGACCCAACTCCTCCTTCTTTTTCTAATACTCGAACTCATTTAGTAGATCCTGTATTAGATATTTCTGTAAATACGTCAGCTCAAAAAAATTTAGCGAATGACATAAAAAAACTTGAAGAAAAACTTACCGAACTTAAGCAGGTCTACAACATCATCACGGATCCTTAAATTTGGCATGATGTTCATGCAAAAATAGAGAACTTCCGTGATGAAATCGAATCTAACAAGGAGAAAATTATAAAGTTAAAAAGGAACGTAAATTATACTCAAAGATGCAAAGAAAAAAGAAAGAAAGTACTTATCAAAAATCAGAAAGTGGTATAGTATGATAAACCTGGTTGTTCTCTATTTCTTTTTAAGCATCTGAATTTATATGATCATATTCATGATTTAATCAAATTTGGAGCAGCTGATGAAAAATGAATAAAAGAAGTTGTTAAGGTGCGAATTATCAAAAATTTATACAAGAATCTTGAAGAGAACTACAATATATATATAACGCGAACAATATTAAATAATTACCTGTTGCCTCATCAATCCAATTCTATTGCTGCAAAAGCGTATCATCATCCAGCTTGAATCACAGTGGCTAAAGTTTCACGTACTGAAACACAGGATCATTCTGATGGTCACTACTGTCTTGTGTCTGTTAAATATGCAAGGCAATTTGTCACCGTCTTTGCTGATAAATCTGTTGTCATTTCTCAAGATAACAAGGTAAAGATAGGTCTTAGGATACTGGCTGTAGGTCAGACATTCTGCATATTACAGTCAGTTTACAAGCCTGTTCGTGTAACCGATCATAATTTTTCTGCAGAATATGGGCAAAAGTTAATTCTATTGGTTTACTTTATGATCAAACTGAATGAATTAAATAATGATTTGAGAATGAGACAACTTGCCATTTTTGTACGTCGTTAATGGTCCTTTGGAACTTCTTCACTCATGCATATGCAAGACCTTGAAAGCCTCATTTTAGATCTTTAATATGATGATGCATTGAAGGCTGACAGAGAAATTCAACCTATCTGAATATTATTAGTGGATGGGGGACCAGATGAGAATCTAAGACATTTAAAGAATATTAAAAAATACATTTAGCTTTTTTGAAAATTTGATTTAGATTATCTCATTGTGCAAATACATATATCAGAACAATCCAAGTATAATTCTGTTGAAAGGGGCATGTTAACACTATCCAGAAAATTGGCAGGTATTACTCTACCAATCAATTACTTTGGGATACATCTAGATACACAAGGTAAAGTGATTAATCTGGAATTGACTCTTCAAAACTTTCAATATGTCAGAGAGATGCTTTGTGATATTTGGTGTCACAATTTGATTTTTGGAAGAAGTGTAAATGCACAATATATCAAAAAACTTGCCAATCCATTTGAAAATCTGGAGTTTAGAGGTACAGAAAAAGAAAAAGAAAAGATAGGAATATGAAAACAACAAAAAAAGAAACAATAAGAAAATGTAAATGACTCATCAGAATGTTTTGTGCCATGATCATGGATTGAAGATCATTGTAACCTGTGTCAATATTCTCTTGATATTAAAAGATGTATAGATACAAGCTGTTGTGAACTAACTCGCGTACAAGAAGCTATAGATTTTCTTCAGTTAAACAATAGTTTTTACCTCCAGTCATAAAAGCCAAGAATGGACATTTCACTAACTCTATACACCTTCTTGAATACTATAATCTTTTGAAAATTCCTGGGTATAATACACATTGTCCGTTCATTAACCAAATAACCTATTCACGTCTTTGCTATTCTGAGTGTAATAAATACTTCCCAACTCTCACTTACTTGATAAATCATAAACAAACAAAGCATCCTGCTAGCCGTGGGTGATCTAAAAGAAAACTTAGACAAAATTCAGGGACTCTTGATAATTTCTCTCTTCTTTCTTTACAGCAAAAATGACCTCTTTATGACAAAATATATTTAAGGGAATGTTTATCAGATAATGAATGATTTTATTGATTTTTTTATAACAATTATAATGTGACATTTATGTATATGCTAGTAATGCTAATAAATCTAAGCCACTGATATTACATGATCTACAAAATCTAAGCCACTAATATCACGTGATACCTAAATGTATATGTAACCTAAGATTTTCTAATACCCTGCAGTTACCCCTATACCCCAAAAATATTAGGTAATATATGTCACTGCCCTAAGCATATTCACAATTAAAATACAACCTATCTCACATGAATCTACGTAACATTCTAAATTACAATATTTATCTTCTTTAAAAGGATGTGTTTTATTTTAAGCAATTGCTAAAATTTTAACATTAACTTGAACTTTAAGCATTAGAAGCTTATATATTTTTAATTTTGAACATATATTAAATAGAACAATCTTTGAATTGATAGATATCTTTAAAAAGATTTAATAGAAAAATTGCAGTCTGTTTTTCAAGATATTTTAATTGCTTTACTGAATATCTGATGTTGTAATTCTTAATAAACATGTCTGTGAAAGAAGTATCATTACGTATCTGATCAGTTATTCATACTTATTAAATAATCTGTTCTACTGTATTTGATTTCTGTATTTACCGTTAAAGTGAATTATAGAAGTTTTCTACATAATAATTATTAAAAATATGAAGGAAATCTACAAGAACTCATGAAATACGATGATTAGTACTAGTCCAGTAAAAAATATCACTTAAAATGCTAATAGAAGTTTATTATAGTTTCTATGTTTATATTTAAAAGAAAATAATCCAAATATAAAACATTGTCTCTTTATATGCTATCTAATTTCTACTACAAAATATAATAAATAGAAATTTAAAACCAATGGGATGATATTATCCAGTAAATTAATGAGATACTGAACTTCTGGATCTTTGGAAAATTCGAATTTCTGTTAAATGATTAAACATATTCAAGATTAACCCTAAAATACAAGTTCAAATATCAAATTAATTTTATAAAGTTTAGGCTTTTTTGTCAATATTTTTAAATGTCCAAATACTTTGTAAAAAGTTTCTCAAAAAATATATAATTTTCAAGAAATACAGTTTCACAGCTATTTAAGAATACATATAAAGGTCTAATCATTAGAATAATATGCAGAATTTGTTTCAGTATTCTAGAAGAATCTCTGAATTTGATATGATAATTAATGGCACACTGTACATAAAATTGTTTAAGATAGTCCATAGGTGTAATTAATATCTGCATTACCATATAGTCTCTTATTTTAGGAACAACAATTATATGTTTAAGGACTTCTATATAATTATTAGTTGAATGAAGAGGCCTTTCTTTTAAATCAACCAGTTTGTATTTTTCATATTTCAGTTAGTCTGACGTTATTTAATTCTATCATCATAACTATAGATTAAAAGACGCTCAACTTTTCAACATGTATTTCTAATAAAGATGCTAAATCAGAAAATGCTTTTTTTTGTCTTTTATAACTAAGCCATTAATAAGAAAGAAAGATGTGTAAGCATTTAGTATAATAATATTTTTATCAATACCCTTTCCATTATGCACATTTCCTTTTTGATTAGAATTGTAAAATAGAATAGATGCTGTTTTTGGTAAAACTTTTAAAAGTATCATAATAAAGTGAGAAACTTCATGTATAATTGTTTTATCACTATAATAATACTCATAAATGTTATGAAAATCATCTACATTTAGAACTATCAAGTTTCTGATCTGTGAATAAATTAAAGTGACAGTTTGTTATTTATAAATAATAAAGCTAAAGAAAATATTTTTATACTCATATTTTCCAATAAAAACTTTTCCAATATTATTGTGTGTACTTCTGTTTGATGAGTTTTCTGTTTTGTAATAGTTTTATGTAAAGCTCTGAATGGTTCGGATTAATCTGAAAATTTTCAGTTCAGATCAACTTCGATTCAGTTTCAGATTGCAAAAAATTTAATCTGAAAATTTTCAGTTCAGTTCAGATTTTTTTCGGATTATAAATCTAATCCGAACTGAAAAAATCTGAACTGAACTGAAAATTTTGGATTAATCTGAAATTTCGGATCATTTGGAACGATTAAATTTATCGTTCCAAATGAATGATTAAATTTATCGTTCCAAACGAACGATAAAAGAATCGTTCGATTAGAATGATGAAATTATCATTTCAAACGAACGATAAGAAAATCATTCCAAACGAACGATAAGAAAATCGTTTAATTAGAACGATCAAAATATCATTCCAAACAAATGATAGAAGAATCGTTCAATTGGAATGATCAAAATATCGTTCTAAACGAACAATAGAAAAATCGTTCGATTGGAATAATGAAATTATCGTTCTAATCAAATGATAAGAAAATCGTTCAATTGGAATGATGAAATTATCATTCCAAATGAACGATAAAAGAATCATTCAATTAGAACGATCAAAATATCGTTCCAAATGAACGATAGAAGAATCGTTCGATTGGAACGATCAAAATATCGTTCGTTTAGAACGATAATAGAATCATTCAATTGAAATGATGAAATTATCATTCCAATCGAACAATAAGAAAATTGTTTGATTAGAATGATCAAAATATTATTTCAAACAAATGATAGAAGAATCGTTCGATTGGATGATCAAAATATCATTCCAAACGAATGATAAAAGAATCGTTCGATTGGAATGATCAAATTATCATTTCAAATGAACGATAAGAAAATCGTTCAATTGGAACAATCAAATTATCATTCCAAACGAACGATAAGAAAATCGTTCAATTGGAATGATCAAATTATCATTCTAAACGAACGATAAGAAAATCATTCAATTGAAACGATTAAATTATTGTTCATTTGGAACGATTGAAGTTATTGTTCTGAACAATCTGAAATTTCAGATTAATCTAAAATTTTCAGTTCAGTTCAGATTTTTACCAGTTTACGGTTCGGTTCAGTTTTGGATTGGCCTATAATCTGGACTGAACTGAACTGTTTGAAGCATTAGTTTTATGTCTTACCGTCAAGTCCATATTAGCTAAGGTTTCTATCACTAAGGAAGATGTTTCAGATGCATTTAGTAAAAATCCAATTTCTGCTTTAACTCTGTTAATAAACTTGTTATTAAGCCTTATTAGAAAATAAAAAAATGAAATCAATTTTGCCTTATTTTTTCATTAGTCATATTACTCTTAGCTTGTGGATTAATTCCAGCTACTAATTGGTCAAAAAAATCTTTCAATGATAGTTTAGCTTTCTCAAGCATCCTTTTGAATTCCTCTAGATTGAGAATAGGTTTTTCATAATATACACGTTACCTTGTATACAAAAATTTTGATATTAGTTTAATTTTTTTACCAAGAAGAATTAACCCTAAAAAAAATATCAACTATATATAAAAAAAAATTCATAATGTAGCTACAAATAAAATTAATTACCTACCTAATTTCACTTCATCAAGCTCTGCATATATTTCATTATATGCAGTCTTCAATTCCTAAAATTTAGATTCAGAATAAATAATATCACTTCATAATATGTATGACCTTTTCTGAAATTTTCTTATATCTCCTCTCAAAATTCTCTCAGGTAGTAGTAGATAATTAGGTAAATAATATATTTTAAATTATCATCAGTTATGTATAAACAATAATAACACATCAATACCCCTTGTGATAACTCAAAGAATCTAATTAATTATTCTAGAATCTTCTTGAGTTTCTTACTTTCTGTACCGTTTTAAGCTGTAAATATATAAAACATATACTTTAGATGCAAACATTTATTAATTTTGAATTTTTTTCTTGTATTCACTATTAATTTATTATAGTATTTTCAGCATAAAGCCTTGCCAACTAAATTCAAATGTTGGCTTGAACTTGGAATATCTATTTGCTTGAATACAATAGATATATTGTACTATTCATAATTATAAATAACATTATTTAGACTCTCTAAATTATAATTCTGAGTCTTTTTTTTCTTTTCGTGTTAGGAATAGATGCATTTTCATGGTGGGTAGACATTTTACTTGTATTTCTTCTTTTTAATAATAAAATAACTTTAGTAAAAAAAATTGCTATAAAACTCTTATTAGCTAAGTTCTAAATTACTTCTTCGCTTATCAAATTATTTTAACAGTCTATAAAATAAAAGGTAAACTTTAAAAAAAATTTATTGCAACTCTTACGAATCCATCTCTGTGGTTGCAAATCCATTTAAAATTAGATGATCATTTTTTCATATGAAATTTAATATGTGAAAATCATTTTGAGATCAGTCAATCAGATTAAAGCCTGCTATGCTATTATAATAACAGATTTTCTGATTTTTAGATATTTACATGATGATCAACATATATATTATTTTTTACTTTATAATTATAATAATATTAATATCAATTAATTAATTAATTAAATTAATGATATCATGGTTTAAAAATTTTAATATCGTTATTGTTTATATATAAATATGTATAATAATATTTTTTATTGGCTGGATTCACAAAAATATAAACATGTGATATTTATATTATTTTAATTTAATTGTGTAATAGAAAATTTAATAGTGAAAAAAAAATATCAATTCTTCATATTCATTTAAATGATTTACAAAATAATTTGGCTATTAAAAGGATAATTCAGCAGTTATAATGCTATAAACCTTCTTGCAAAATGCAAATAATAATTAATACTTTTAATTTTTTTAGCTTTATAGTAAACTTTTAATAAAATTATTTAGTGATAATTTGAAAGGTATATACATTAAATTTTATGTTTTTATTTATATTGCATATAATATATTAAATAATTAAATACTTTATAATACAATATATAGGAATATCTAAATCTAATAAATGCTTATTATAAGATAGTACTTGTGATAATTTTATTAATAGCACAACCCTCATAACAAATAATGTTAAAATTCTAAAAATAAACCTTAATATGAATTTAGTTAGAAAAGAGTTATGCTGATATCACTATAATAAATTAATAGTGAATGAGAATCATCAGCTAATAATATCTGTAAATATGCTCATCCTAAGCATAAAAAATATATAAAAGAAAATAAAGTAGAATGATCATAAAAGAATGTTCTTATAAAAATTCCAAAATGACTCCAACTTGTTTTAGATCTTCCTTTAGATATACTTATTTGCAATTGCTATAGATTATGATAAAGAGAATTAAAAATCTTTAAATTATCAACTACTATCGTAAAGAGTACCAACTATCAGTTTTGATTATTCATATATCTTTTGTAATGATCATTTATACTTAGCTAAGAAATATAATAAATTAGAAATTTTATATCATGAAACTCATAAAGAACTTAAGCAAATTAAACTAAGTATGTAGCAAAAATAATTCATATTTTAATTTTTTTATTTTTATATTCAATAAAAATTTTTTAGATTCAATTTTTAGTAATTGATTTATTAATGTAATAGAAAATTTGTCATATTCATAATTCACTTATTCTGATTTTAATAAAAAATTTTTAGCTTCAATATTCTATGAAAAAATTCATTTAATGTTAAATGTTTTATATATAAAAGGTAATATAAAGATAGTGAAAAGCCAATTTATAATCCAGATGAATTTAAAAAATGTTAATAAAGAAAGAATCAAAATTACAAGGATTTTTTAATAAGTTTGTTATTAATACAAATTTCCAAAAGAAAAATTTCACAATAAATCAATAAATTAAAAAGAAACTTATTATAATGTGTTATCTTTTAGTTAGATTTAATAATAAATTTATTATTGATATAAAAGAGAATATAAGATTTTTGCTGAATGTATCAAAAACTTCAATATTAGCAATTGAAACTTTGACAAATGCTAGACTTACAGTTAGAAAAAAAACCATTAATAAACAAAAAATTTAACTAGCTAATTTACATTAATAAACAATCAAAGATTATATGATTTATTTATTCTTTTATACTTTTTTATATTTTAATAAAAAAAATAATTATTTATTTTATATATATTTTTTTATACTTTAATAAAAAGATTATTTAATTATTCTTAATATCAATGATTACTATAACAACCATACTTTATAATAATCACATACTATCATCACAAGTAACACTTTACATTTTATAACAATTCTCATGAATTATCTTTATAAGTCCCCGCTATTCCTAATATTATTATTTATTTATTTTAAATCTAAAAGGAATTGATCCTAGTAATATAATTATTAAACTTGATTTATAATTTATAAAAGATTTAAACATTATTTATTATAAACGAAAGAGAAATTTTACAAATTTATTTAAATTATATAAACTTATAAAGAACATACTGAATAGTTGCTTATACATAGTTATGATATACAAATTGTTAAACAAAAAAATGATAGGAGTATATAAAATATAAAGTTAATTTATCTCTTGAAAGATAATTTACATTCAACCAAAGATTATATTCTGTAATACAATTAATTACTGATATTTTGGAATTATGTAAATATTTGAAAAGAAATATTTTGATCACTTTTATAGATTATTCTGAATAAAAGAATGTTTGTTGTACAATTGTAAATCATATAATTAATAAAAAACAGTCTAGTACAGTGTTGTAATGAAATATTGATGGAACACTGATGGGACAAATAAGATATTTGAAACATAGTGTGAGACAAGTTGAAACATATAGCTGAAACATATAGCTAGGACAACAAATCTCTGAAACATTAAAAATGTACATCACTGGTCTAATATACCATCACAAATCCTCAATATTGTACCTCTTATTAGTCATCTTTAAATAGCTGAAAAATTGTGTTTCTTATTAATTATCACTTTTTTGAAAAAATATATCATTTAATATTTGGTTCTCGTAAAGTTCTTGCTAAAAAACTTAAACCTTATCAAATTAATCTTCTTTTGGAACTTGCATTCAAAAAGTGACTTCTAGTTAAAGAATCAATTTAAAATCTTTTTTATAATTATAAAGATCTAGAAGCATATATGCTTATTGATCTTTTAGATAATGTGATTCCATTAGTATTAGATTTTTATTCAATAATTTTTATAATAGATGTTAAAAAGTATATGAAAAAGTAATATTACACATATAGATTATTTTCTATCAATATCAGCGTAAAAATTTACAATAAACTATTATTAGTATTTCTTAATGATGTCTTTTATTGGTAATATATTAAATACCCTATAACAAAAACTATTAAAAGTTCTCTTTATATTTTTAATGATTATTATATAAAAACTTTCATAGTTCTATTTGACATCACATAAATAATTTTAATATTACTCAATAATAATTTATTAAACAAAAATAATTGATTAAACACATAGTAAAAATTTTTTGTTAAGATATTTTCAAAAGCTACAATATTATTTATAAAAAGGAAAAGTTAGAATTTTTAGAAAAAAATTTGCAAATTTCCTTTTAGATTTATTTCAAAATATTTGAAAAAATCATGAATGTATAACAAAAAAAAAAAGTTAAAAAATATTAGCAATATAATTTACCAACTTTTAATAAAATTGTAGATGAAAAGATCCTTCTAATAAGTTGAAATAGAGTTCCAGATGAGTTGAGTTAACTCATGAGTCAGATAAGCTAAGTTGAGTTTGAATCAAGTTGAGTTTATATTTTTTTGACTCAATGATTTGTGAGTCAAATCAAATTTGAGTTGAGTTAAATATTTAACTTAACTCAATTTAAACTCGACTCAAACTCAACTTGACTCGAGTTAACTTAAAATAGCATTATTAATAAATTAATATTTTAAAACTATAAAAATTATACATTATAATAATTAAAATACTTTATAATAGTTGAATT
>CAJVPP010003792.1:0-10748 GCA_910592005.1 Funneliformis mosseae | reverse complement strand
AAGGGTATGATGCCTTTGAGTAAGTCAATAATCCAAAAACTAGTTGAAGTGGGTACTGAAGTCCAAATAGTATCTGATCATATTTCTTATATTAGTGAATCATCCGCTAGAATATTTAATTCCTGGAGATAGGTGATAAATAAAATTTTGTATTTAGTAACAATGTCATATAGGATTGGGTTGTTCTTAGAATATAGCCAAAGGTATTCAAAATCTTTAATAGTAGAGCAACAGCGGAAGCATTGTGCTGAAGTATATATATCAGGGATGTGAGCATATATTACTTTCAGAGTAGTGAGCATTTAAAGTAATATTTTGATTTTAAATTTCTTTTTGAAGCATTCTGTAAAGGATGTTTTACAAGACAATTCTTCATTATTGAGAATCTTGAAGAGAAGCATTCAGTCAATTGATTTATCATGATATGGTCTCAGATGGGGTAATGATAATAGGGATTCAGCCCACGTAGCTTGTATTTTGTTTTTTATGAAGAGATGATGAGATGCTATAATAGGACTTGAATGATGGTAAAGATAGTAACCTGGACCTAGATGATCTTTGTTGATGGATAGTTGGTGAGCAGGAAGTTGCTTTGCAAGTTTGTCTACTTTGTTGTTGAGAAGGTCATCAGTATGTGCGTTAACTTTGGTAAAAGAAACTGCTATGTATTTTTGAGCTAACATGCTGAATAACATTGACCATATATGAAAATATGGAATTTTGAAAGCAGGGTTGATGGATAGTGAATCACAGAAGAGAAAAGACAGCTAATGGAAAGAGGAAATAGTAGCTTATGAATCAGTGCAGATTTCAATATCAGAATTGTGAGGCGAAACATAGATTACGGCTAAAATAGCTATGATTTCTGCAAGAGTGAAAGAAGGACTTTGTGAAAGAAGAGAAGCATTGAAGGATAATGATGGCTAATTAGGATTAGTCTGCAACCATGCAATACCCAAACGAACGTTTGAAGAGCCTAAAGAGGTTAGAGAACCATCTGTATAAAATTGAAGAAAGGAGGCAGAAGTAAAATTAGTTTTAAAATTATTAAGTAAATTTATTGAATAAGTATCAAATGATAAAATATCAAGGTTGGGTATAGGTCTGTTTGGATATTGATATGGATTAGTTAATTTGAACAAGGCAACTTCTCTTAACATAAAGTCAGAAAGACTGCATCTCTATCCTATGTATTTGTTGTATTAAATTTTGATTTCTGTATAGAATTGGAGTGGAAGTTTCATTGCACAGAAGTTATTTTTGTTTTTATAGATGGTAGTGACGATTGCTGTAGGATCAAAAAACTGTATCTGTTGCATTAATTAATATCAGCTCTGAAGTGTGAGTTATATGTCGATATGTAATGTTGGATATAAACTATGTCATTAGCAATAGCTTTAACTTTTCCAATAATGTAAGTCATAAATTGGTTGGACCAAATAACTACGAAAGTAGGATTATTGTTGTCATCCTCTTTTTATTTAATGGTAGTCAGAGGTAAATCACATATCGAAGGATGCAGTTGACATATAGATATCATGATTCTATTAGATACGTTAGAAATAAGTCGAGATTCTAGATTCAGAAACCAATTTGCACGTGAAATATTAGTGTTAAGAATCCAGTTGATATCAAAGGATGTAAAAAGATAGCATCCATCCATCGAGGTAAGCTGATCCACAAACATGATTGACAGAATACGAATATTTTTGATGGATTTCCTATATGTATTCATTGGTAACATGCTGAGATAGGTATAGATTCCCCCATAATTTGAGTTAAATCAAAGTGTTTATCCAAACATTTTCCAAAAGTAAGATCTTCTAATTTAGCTGCTGATAAGAAGGAAGACCACCAGTCTTTAAAAATTAATGGGTTCTCGTAGGGCTAACTGGTAACAGGTGATAGATGTAACCATTCTAGAAGCTGAAGTTGCATGATTCTCAGCCTAGCAGTATTGCTTAGCAGAGCAATGTCATTTATTATTTTAAGGAAATCAGATGATTTTGCTAACATTTGTTTATCATAAAGGTGAGCCAAGTTGTATCCAAATGTTGAGTGTATAATAGGGGCAGACAAAGACTTGGTAAGACGAAGTTTGTTTTTGAAGAAGGCTCTAAACGAAGCCATCAAAAAGTTACAAAAATTTGCTGGAAGAAAGGTCAATTTAATTTTGTAAATAATTCTAGGGATAATCACAGAATTAAAGACTGCCACAATTTGTTTAGCTGTGAGTCATTTTTTATCTAGAACGGTTTTAACTTTTTTGAATTCCATAGAGACCTGATTTTTGATATATGAGACGTTATCAAAAAGTGATATCCAGATACCAAGATAATAAGTTGATTCTTTGTGCGAGAGTGGAGAAAGCCAAACGTCTTTGTCATTGAAGGCAAAGTTAACTGCACTAGTATCCTTATTGTTCGTTAACAGAACTGATTTGTTCCAATTTATTTGGATACTATTAAGTGTGAAAAAGGAGTCTGCAAGAGTCATAATATTTTGTAGATTAGTTCTAGAATCTGCCATTCAGAGAGTATCATCCATATAAGCGAGTACTAGAACGTGATTTGTAAAAGGGGTTGAGAAGTTTTTGTAATGTCTTTTTTCCAATTGACGCTTTGAGTGTAGCCTAGTGTAGAGTTTTATATTTTGCATAATAGTGGATCATAATAAATGCACTATAATATTGGAGAGATGATTTCCCCTTGGTCTATACCTGACAGAACATACAGTAGTGGCGGAAAAAACTGACAATAAATGAAAATTCATTTACTCGATCACTATTTATTAAAATCGTTCGAAACTTAAAATATAAATAAACTAATACCACATTTATTATATATTAAAATCTTAATATTGAATTATATTGCCATTCCTTTCAATTACCAAATTTACCTTCCTTTCCATACTATTGACTAAATTAAAGCAGAGGTTTTGATCAATATTGAACTATTCGCCTTTAATAATTTCCATAAAAATCCTTTGCATAACCAGTTTTTTTTCACTAATTCATTTATTGACCTTCTTTTCCACCCTTTTCTTGATAATCGCTCACAAATTTTCTATTGGATTCAGATCCAGGGAATATGACGGCCAATCGAAAACCGCAGGACATTAATTTTCAAGAAGAGATACCATAAGCTTGGTTTTGTGCTTCAGATCATTGTCCTATTGAAATGTCCAGGACCCTCCAAGAAGCTGATATGCTTGATTAAAAAGATTATTTGTTAAAATTTCACGGTACAACTTCCCATTCATGTTTTCAGTAAACATGTGAAACCCAACGATTCCTTGCAAACAAAAAGCCCCCAAATATGAACTTTGAAAGGGTGTTTGACAACTCCACGAGTTGATTTTTCTTCACCCTCTTTATAACGAACTAAGGTGGTGTTACAGAATATTTGAAAGGTTGTTTCATCAGAAAAAACTATATTTTCCCAATTTTTATTTTTATGAAGCTCTGCCCAAGAAACTCGTCTCTCTTCTGTAATTGAAGTGAGGAATGGGGTTTTTTTAGGAACACAAACTCGGTAACCAAGCTTCCAAAGATTCTCACGGACTGTGCAAGTGGCTATATTAAGACCTAGGTAAGTATTATTAAGAGTGTCTGCAATTTCAAAACTTGTTACACCAGCATGCGAACGAGCGAGTTGACTAAGGTAGCGCCACTTTTTTAGACTTAAAACCTTTAGGCGTCCTGGATGACATCGTTGTTTTAAATTTTTGGTTTTTTTAACTGTGATGACTACTGATACAGTGTCCTTAATGGGAACTTAGTAATTTTGTGTAGTTCGTTTACATTTCGTATTCTATTATTTCACAACGACTTAACTACCTCACGTCGTTCTTTAATAGAAATTTTTTGCAGCATTATTACATCATATCGGTCATGAGGCACTCTTGTATTCAGTTTTTTTATGCATGTTGATCAGTATAACATAGTAAACAACCAAACAAAAATTTGGTTTGTGTTGTCCAATCAGATGTAATGTAAATCATTGTTTTAATCACATGATTGCGACTGCCATTTTTTTCCGCCACTACTGTAGTAGGTATTAGTGTTACCATGCGCAGTAAATATTTGATTAAAACGAGGGGTAAAAATTGAAATTATTAGTTGGATGAATGTCATCGGAAGGTGTAGTTAGGTAAACACTCTAATTAACATTCCAAGGTTGACTCTGTCATATGCTTTCGACATGTTTTGAAACAAAATCCAAAGGTCGTTATGATGAAATGATGCATTATATTTAATATTGTCAAGAATATTAATTGGTTCAAAGGTGCTTCTAAAGGGGAGACCAGCAAAGTTGTTGCCTTTAAGAACATTATTTTTAGCTAAAATGGTGAGAAGTCGACTATTAATAAGTTTAATGAGAGCTTTTCTGGAACATTCTAACAAAGTGATTGGTCGTGTATGATTAAGGTTAAATTTCCATGGTTTTGGTTTAGGAATTAGATACACAAACGTCAGGTTCTATCTATGAGGTGACAAATTATGTATCAGGTAATTAGAGGCAATCTTCCAGAAATATTTGAATGTGAAAGAACCAAGATGTTTCAACATTTCATTTGATATTTTAGAGGGGTCAGGAGCTTTGCCATTGGGTAACGATTTGAGAATGTCAGACCATTCTTCTTCAGTAGGAGGTTGCATAAGAGACTTATAAATGCTAGGATCAATATCATTTAAAGGTTCATATTCATCTTTCCATAGATCTAGGAGCGATGGATTAGAGTATCTGGATCCTACTACCTGTTAGAAATGTCAAGCTGTTTTTTTTTCACATTAACGGGATCTGTAAGTAGCTTTTTGGCTGGACTGTTATTATTAATATAGCGATTTAATTGAATAGTTATCCTAGGGCGGTTAAGAAGAGAATCAAACATTGCTGATTGATCTGTAGTAAAGTTGTCACATCTTCAGTCTATCGCTTCCTGTATTGATTTTGATTTATAATCTACTTCTTGTATCTTTGCAGCAGCTATTAATATTTTCTTTAGATCTTTGAGACTAGCTAACATAATTGATATTGAGGACAATATATAAGATGTAAAAGTGGGTAATAGAGTATCGTATTCCTTTGAGAATGATGAAATTTTTTCAAATAAGAAACTCTATTTGCTATTGTAACTCCCATTATTAAGACATAGTTTGGAAATTCGCTTCAGCTTATGTAAGAGTTTAATACATTTATATATTAATTTAAGTAATTTTGGTCTTAGATTACGAGTATGATGTGGGATATGTTTATTCAGTATACATTTAAGCACAGCATCTATAATAGCTTTTGAAGAAAATCCTATGTGAAATTGATCTTGTGGATGTTGTGAATATTGTTAAGGTCAACTGAAGCTAGTCTTGAATTTTTGCAACGGGCATCAACAGCATTAGCAAAAGTTGACCAATCTTCATCTATCATATCGTTGTATCTGAAGACTAGTTTTTTCACCATTGAGGTATTATTAAAGCTTGGATTGATTAAGATTAGGTTTATAGAGGCAGAAACTATATAATGATCGGATATCGATGAATCTACTGAAATAACTTGATGGTTATTCAAATCAGGGATTAAAGAGGGAGTAATAAAAATGTGATCAATAGTCGATCATAAGGAGCCAGAGACATATGTATGAAGTTCGTTAACATTTCTCGTTGATTTAACAAAATCATAGGTATTAATAAAATTATGATTTGTGATATGGTCCATAAAATGAGTTGAGTGTGAGGGGTTATGAGGTCTCAATGGGTCTGAATTAAGGTCACCTAGAATAATAATATAAAAGTTATTTCTAATAGCTTCATCCATAAGGGTACGCATCTGACAAATTGTTTTTAAATGAAGGGGTTCATCTAAATACAATAAATAAATGTTAATGATGCGAAGTTTGTTTTTGTTCTTAAATTAGAAATCAATATAAAAAATTCGATTAAAAAAGGACGAGTAGAAGAAAATATGATTAGTGAAGTATTTTCTAATGAGAAATCTAATGCCAAAACCTGAACGTTGAGTATCAAAGTCCGTGGAAAAGAAGGATATAAATTTGTTATTGCAAATGGATTTGAAGGGAAAATGATGGAGGGGTGTAGTGAAATTAGTTTTTTGTAATGCAATAATATCTAAATGATTAATAGAGTAAATATCAAATAAAAGCTATTGTTTATATGGGTCAATTAATGAACGAGTGTTGTGCGATGCAATGTTAAAGAATGTGAGAGTATGTGAGATATTTGTATTATTATGTTTTATAATCATTAAAAATAAATTTAAAAGAAGAGGTTAGGGTGAGATGTTGTAGTACCATCATTGTTAACCCAAATTGCACCTGGTTTGATTAGTTGTGGGATAGGTATACAGAGTGATTCATTTGATTTTTCATACACGAATTTCTGAATACGGGCAACTGCTTCGAGCGCAGAGTTAAATTTTTCGATATTTTGTTTATTGTTTAATTGAAGCTCTTCGTTTTCTTGAGCAAGCCATCAGATTTTTCCCTTGTATTCAACAATTTTTGATTCAGAGGTACCTACATCCTCTTCATATTGAGTTTCATCTGTTTCTATGTCAGCTTTGCCTTTACCTTTCTTTGTGGTGTTTAGTTCTGCCACTTTTTCAGGAGTGAGAGTGTATATGTTTAAATGTCGTTCGACAGTGTCAAGACGATGGACTGTAAAGGTAAGGTCTGTATGAATTTTTGCAAGGGTTTCTGTGAGCGCATCCAATTTAAGCATGATCTTAGTAGTGTCAGATGGTTCCCAAACAGATTGGTTATCACGTTGTTGTTTTGGGGAAAGATAATTGTCCTCTACCTGATCTAACCAGGATTTGTTAATATGAATAGAATTATCTAAAGATGATGAATTATTATTGTTATTTACATTGCTCTTGTTGTGATTGTTTTTATTATCGAATGATAGTTTAGAGTGAACTGAGACAACAGGGGGTTTATTCAAAGGAGGTATATTCTGACAGGTACGATTCACAAATGATTGAGGATTTTTTGGATCAAAGACAGTAGTTTTATCATGTACGAATGTGAGTCATACAGGTTTGGGAGGAGCAGAATAATTTTTGAACTGAGCGGATTTAAACCTTTGATATAGGTTTGAGTCTGACGGTCTTCTATAGGAACGACAGTCATGCCCTGGAGCTGTGCAATAGGCACATAGTTTGGTGTCTGATTGGGTCCAAATAAGTCTTTTGTTATCAAGAACTATTTGATCGCTATTTACTGCAGCGTATAGGTCTTCTTCTATTGCGAAATGAACAAAAATGTATTGTAAATTTCGATAATTTGAGTGAGCTTTAGGAACTACCTACGTCATCACATTAACAGTTTTAGCGATGGGTTCCAATTCTCATCCAGAAGTATTTTTAGGTAGGTTTGTAAGTTTAAGTGTGAATTTTGATCTAAGTTGAATTTCCTCTATTGTGGCAGAGTAGGGATGAATACGGACAAGATCTTTGAGGATAAATTGACCTTTAATCTTATTGACTGTGGTCATATCTGTATCTTCTGCAAAGGAAATGGTTGCTTGTTGTCACAGATTTTTGGTGATTATAAAACATCGTTGAATAATGCTAAATTTGATAAAAGTAGATCGGATGACACTTTCGGAAGTAGAAATAGGGATCTCTGTTACTTTGATCACTAAGTTAGAGTTGAACCTAAATAAGATAAGACGTTTGAGTGGCAATAATTTGAGATCTGCCATATCAGGAAATTTAATATTAAGCGCGTTATTTGCATCTGAACTTGTGAAGAAACCAAAATGGATAATTTTAAGCATTTTTTTTGCAAGGTTCTGCTTTACGGAGGCACTAATAAAAGACAGAAAATCAACGCCATTAAATATCTCACAGGCACGGTTAATTTTTTCCTTATTTAGTTTTTCAGGAAGAAAGGTTTCGTAGGCGTAGTAAATGTAGAAAGAAGAGGCATTACGGATATGTTCAAAAGAAAGTACATTAGGTACATTAGGTGAAGAAGTACTTTTTCCAACTAGGTTTTCAGTTAGGTCGTGAGCTTGGTCCTTGTCTATAATGTTGATGGTTTTTGAGGTGACCAGTGTTGAGCTACTTCTGTTTTCAGTACCAAGAGAAGGGTCTACTTCTATAGTACTTTGGGAACTGGAAGTGACGTTTGAGTTTTCAGTGTTTTCAGTGTCAGTGGAACCTGAACAGTTAAGAACTATTGCAGTTTTCTTTTAAAGAGGTTCTTGAGATTTTTTGTTAACAAGTCAGGTTGACTATGAATGTTACGTTAGACTTTTGAATTATTATTAAATTTTTTTTGAGTTACTTTTCCCATAGTGATTTTGAACAGAGTGGGAGAAGAATTTTTTAAGAATAACCTAAGGATATCCTAGTGAAATCTAATATCAAGTTAATAATTCTAATTTTGAGTAACTTAGCGATCTACATCAAAATTTATTATATAGTAAAGTTCAGGTATAGAAAATTTTTTTAAGCATACTAGCTACTATAAAACTAATACTGAATTCCGATTTCTTCTTAGTGTAATGATTTTAACAAGCTAAATTTTATAGGAATTGGACTAGCCAATCAGGAATTATCACGCAGTAAAGATCAGTAAATTATTATATAAAAGGGGTTTAGCTACTTTTTATATAATAATTTACCGATCTTTGCTGCGTGATAATTCAGTTTTGTGGTAGCTAGTATGCTTAAAAAATTTTTCTATACCCAAACTTTACTATATAATAAATTTGATGTAGATCGCTAAGTTACTCAAAATTGGAATTATTAACTTGATACTAGATTTCGTTAAGTTATCCTTCAAAATTTAGGCTTTTAAACAAGTATAAGATTATGTTTCTAGCATTTGTGATTGATGAGTTAAGCTATTCAAAGGTAACCAATCATACTTGCATTTCTTTTGGTAGCCACTATATATACTTAAAATTTATATTTAATAAAATTATAATATCAGAAAAAAAATTTAAATAAAGTGAATCAGATAATATCTGTTATATATATGATAGATTTAATTAAAAAGAATTTGTTTTAAATTAATAAGTATCAAATTAGTGATATTAGAAAAAATTAACTTTAAATATTAGTATTTTACATATAAAAAAATTAATTTTATTTTTTTTATTTTTTTATATGTAAAATACTGATATTTAAAGCTAATTTTATTAAGTATAAGTTTTAAGTATATATTAGCTATTTATATAAAATTAATATTATTAATTTAATAAAAATATTTTTCAAAAAAATTTGTTAAATTTTAAGAATTAAAATAAATATAAAATTATAACTTTAACATTTATAGTTAATGAGTTTATAAGCTTTTAAAATTAAATAATTAGGACTTATATTTCTTATGTGAGCTATTGTATTAATAATAATAATAATTTATATTAATAATAATAAAATTATACCTATTATCATATGCTAAAATACATTTGCACTAATAATAATAAATAGTTTTTATAAGATTATTTTAACATTAATACTATTAAATTAGTTATTTATCAATTTTATGATAAAATCTAATATATATTGTTTAAAATTGTGATACTTTTTCTAATATAACTACATAATTGCCAAAATAATTAATGTTTTTATATTTTCTAGGTATTTTAAACTTTGTAATTTTGAGTTGACATAAAGTCAATCATATTGTAATTATAAAGTAAAATATTAATAATCAATTTGTTTAAACATAAAAATTTATCAAATATACTTGTATTTTATTTTTTCTTGATCTGTTTTATTTTCCAATTCTGTATATTTGCATTTAATATTTAAGAAAGCTTCTTTAAAACAGTTATTTTTACCTTCATATTAAACTAACATTCTTATAATAAAATTCAATTAATTTATATTTAAATAAAACTAATAAAATTAATATTAATAATAACCTTAATCATATTTAACTAATATTTTTTCTTTTAAATTTTCATTCTTGAAATAACTTTATAAACTAAATAAATCAATAAAACTAATAGTATTATATATAAATATGATAAGAAATAAATATGAAATTACAGATTTTATAATTAATTTAAATTTGATCTATTTATTATAGTGATGATGATTATTTTATGAACTTATTTTTTAAATTAAACTTGAAAGGAAATATTCTTTAAATAAGAATTTTTTAAATATTAAAAATATAATAAAATAAGAAGACATAGAAAATTTTGGAAATTTTAGAAATACTTTGTATGTTTTGAAGATATTAGAAATATTTCTGGTATTTAAGAAAAATTGAAAACTTTGAAAATACTTTATATATTTAGGAATCATATTTTTAGTAATTAGTAGTATTGAAATTTTAAAATACTTCATATATTTAAGAGATATTAGAAATGTTTCTAATGTATTTTTAATAGAATTGGAAATTTTAAAAATATTTTATATATCAGTAAATTTAATAATATAAAGTATTGCATAAATTTTTATATTTTATAATCTTACATAAGGTTATAAATCTATCAAAAACTTATATATCATAATACTTTGATATTTTTACTATATATAATATTTCAAAAGTTTACAATATGTAATATAATAATATTATCTTTTAGATTATTTAGCAGAAAAATTTTCCTGCAAACTTAAAAAATGTATTATTTTATAATAAAATATATATATTAATTTTAGTAATATAATAATTATATGAAAAATATAGTTCAATATATATTTTATTAATTTTATTAGAAGAAATTTTAAGTTTATAAGATATTTTTTAAATAATTTAATTTTTAAATT
>CAJVPP010003791.1:0-10757 GCA_910592005.1 Funneliformis mosseae | reverse complement strand
ATTAGCACAGATTAGTTTTAAATAGTATTAAAGGTTTAAATCAGCATTTATTTTGATTGGCTAACTAGTTTCGGAAGATTTTGCTAGTTTCGTCTAGTTTCGCCAGTTTCGCCAGTTTCGCCAATTTCGTCATAGTTTCGAATTATCAGAAAGTTTCGGATTTTAGTTCTTGAAAGCCGAAACGTTTCGACCTTAAGATTTTGGTTTCGCCCATACCTTTAGTATAGCTGATAAATCAAATTGCCACCTGTTATTATTTTTAAATTAAAGAATATACCCAGAAAAATATTTCCTAGTGATATATTTATAAGGGTAAATGCAAAAGAGTAGGTTAATGAAAATAAAATGATATATTAAATAGAAAATATCTGATCTAAAAGAACTGTTGATTCCTTAAATCCTAACTCACTTCTTATCTTAGATTCTTTTCACGGTTATTTAGTTAATTCTATTAAATAAAAATTACATGAAAAAGTAACTAATATAGCAGTAATCTTTTATTTATTTTTATATATATTATTATATAAATAAAAGAATATTTAATTTAATAGATTTGTAAATTTTATAATGAGTGGATTATAAATGAAGTTTATGAGTTAATTTTATTTGGAAACATTAAAAAACTTTTATATTTTTTAGTATGTTCATGGATAAAAGATATATGCAAAAAAATTGATACAAGTTTGATTTGTAGATCATTCAAATATTATAGCATTCCAGTTAAAACTAATGGTTTTGAAGATGATAAGATGATATGATTTTTGATTATGATAATCTTATAGCAAATAAGAAAAATAATAATGAGTTAATTGAAAATAATAAATTTCAAGAAAAGGATTATAATAATTGAAATGAAATTAATTTTACTAATATTTAAATAAATAATAAAGTTTGTATAAAATTTTATATTTGATAAATAAATATCATAATGATATGTTAATCATATGATTTATATAATTTTATAGCTATTTCTTATTAAAAATAAAACATCCCTATGTAAATCATTTGAGTCTTTTATAAAATTTTGATCTAAAATCTTAAGGGATATTTTACATAGAGAGGTGATTTAATTAATACAGTCAATTCTTGTTATAACTAATTTTATATTCTAGACTTCAATTTCGCTATAAGGCTATAGTGAAGATTTTAAGAGATTTAATTGGCCAATTCGCTATAACAAGAGTATTTTTATTATATTTGTTCAAAAAATTCATTATATCAAGAGTTCGCTATATTAAGAGTTGACTGTATTTTACTATATATAAGTTTAAAATTTTAATTTTTTTTATAATAATTTATTATATATTTATCTTTAAAATATCACTAATTAATTTTTTTTTTTTTGAATTTTTACTTATAAATATATTAATTTTTAAATAAATTATTTTAAAAATATTTAAAATATTATAATAATTTTAATTATTAAATAAATTGCAGGCAAATTTATCTGCAAAATACTTAAAGTGATAATTTATGTAAATATGACACTTTATGTTCTTATTATAATCAAAGAATTTAATATTATTAGTATTATTATATATCTTTTTTATCACTAAATAATAAATTAGTAATGCAATAATTTATAATGCAATTTTATTTAATTTTAGCTAGTTCTATGCTATAATTTTAATTAATATTTAAAGCTAAATATTTTGTTTTTTAATAATTGAATTCAAGTGATTTTAGACTTATTTAAAAAAAGGTGTTGAGAACTTTTTAATAATATTAAAATTATATAAATTAAATATTATTATATCTAAAATACTAATTAAAATATAATATATTATTAGTCAAAATGATTGATAATTTATTATATTTTAAATTCTAGCCATTTTTTTATTACTTTTTTATAATTTTCAAATATCCTAAAAACTAGAACAGAAATTTAAAACAAATTTTCTTTTTCTATAGAGATTTCATAGCTGATTACTAGAAAATTGTATAATAAAATTTATGTTAAAAAAATTAAAGAATAATATTTGAGAATAAAAACTTCTATTATAATTATTATAAATATATACATACTTACTTTTTAGATATTATAATATCTAATTCATTTAGATTGCAGGTAAATCACTTGTGATAAGATAAGAAAAACTTCTAATAGAAATCATCAGAAATAGTAGTTTAGAATCTTATAGATTTTAAAAAATATTATCAGAAAAAGTATGGTTCGCATTTATATGATATTATATAAAGTTATAGTATTTTATGATTCATACTGATTTATATCATAGTTATTAGATAATTCACAAATATTAATAACAAAATAAGTTACTGTATATAGTATAGTTTGCAAATATATGAGATTTATAATTAGTTTATATATATAATATATTCAATTCACTAGTCAAAATTAAAAAAATTAGACATGTAAAAAATTAGCTTAAATTCAGCTTAAATTTGACAAATTATCAAAAAATTGGCCTAACTAATTGGCATACACTAGAAATTAGCCAAAAATCAGCTAAAATTTAACCTATCTTATTTATAACCGATTGGCATACATCAAAAATCGCTAAAATTTGACCCATCTTATTTATAGCCGATTGATATCTGATTTACATTCGATTGATATACATCAAAATTGGCTAAAATTCGACTCATTTTATTTATAGCTGATTGGCATACTTATTGCTGATTAGTCTATGTTAAAAATTGGCTAAAATTTGACTTATCTTATTTATAGCCAATTGACGTTTGATTTACATCTGATTGATATACATCAAAAATCAGCTAAAATATTTTAAAATAAAATAAAATTCGAAAGGAAATATAACTGATATTTAGGATTAACAGCTAAATAATGCTAAAAATATTCAATTTATTTTTACAAATGGTATTTTCTATTAATTGGATTAACAGCTAAATATTCTTTTGCATTTCGCCAGGCTGAAATTCAATAGTTAATCAGTACAAATTAACCTAAAATATAATGAACTAGTATTATACAATCACGACTTTTTAGATAAAATATAGTATCTCATAATTCGATATTACAAGTTTCTTCTTCGCTAAAATAATATCGCATATTTAGAGAACTTGCAAGTTTATACTAATGAACAAATGCTAGAAAATGTTCAGCACTTCCGAATAGCAAATCTACCTTATGTGTAAAATAATATTAGACTTGATTAGGATAACAATTAACTGTACTATTATTTGTAATAAATTTGGCCAAAATGTATGAATTTTTTACATGTTATAAAGATATTGATGATTCAAAGATTTCAGAACCAATTTGACACCTTTCAAATTAATTCATTTTGACCTGAATCATTATACTATCTTTTGAATTCTTATCAAATGATTTCCTAAAATCAAACGTGATATAAGTCACATATAATATTCAACCATCAAATTAAGCATTTTGCTTGAAATAATTATATTATCAGATAATAGTTTAAGAAATTCATCAGAAAATGGTTTACTACTAATAATATTTAATTTCTTAATATTTCGTAAATTCATCCAAAATCGATGGATTTTATCAGAAGAAAATTCGTCTGTATCTGAAAGAGAACTAATTAAAAGCTGATTGTCTAACAATTCAAGCCCTTTTATCTCAATACCACTGAAACTTGTAATACTGTCAATTTGAATATCAAACATCAATCGACGCATTAGCTCAGATTTGATTTTTCTATTACCATTCGATAAAGAATCTAAAAATCATTCATAAATTAGTAAGCTGATTTATTCAAGAAATTTTTAAAAAAAATACCTAATATTCCATTCATGCGTTCAAAAGAAAAATACCAAAATGCATATAACGGATTATAGTCTCTTGAGCAATCATACAAATGGAGAGAAAGGTGAAGATTTAGCATGATTTTGTTACACCTGTGATTATTTTTAATCAACTTTACCATCTTAATTAGTCTTTGATATGCTTCATGTAATAGATCTGATCTACAATCTGACTTACTAAAATTGTACAAATCCTTACGAAATGTGTAAGAATCTTTTTATCTATAATCAGAAGATATTCCCAAAGTGAAATAGTGGTATATACAGTGAAAAATATTTACCACTGATCAGCTATAAAATTAGAAAATCCTTCTCCTTTATGAATTTTACCCAGAATTCGACCCAGATCAGAAGGAATCTGAAACTCATTCATCTTTTTCTAAATCTTATTCAAGGAATTTGATGTTAAAATTTCTTTATCAATCCAGATTCGTTTTACTATCTATCGTGCAATGCCTAAAAATAAGTAATGTATTGAATTAATTGTAATATATTTTATAGAGTCAAAATATGGCAAATGTAATAATTCAGACCATCTTACGCTATTTGCTTTATAAATCATTTTTATGAAGTGTCTGAATTATAGCGTTTCTATTCTTAGAGTTTTGAATGAGTTGAGTTGAGTTAAATTTAAAGATCAACTCGACTCGACTCTCTTTTTTCGAGTCGAATCAAGTCAAATTTATTTTATAAAATCTTTCAATTTGATTTGATTCGAGTTATATAAATTTTAAACTCAACTCAATTTTAATTCGATTTAACAAAAAAAATAATAAAAAAAATGAAAAGATCAGGGTGAGGGGGAGAAAAAGAGCAAATGATTCATTATCATTCAAGTCAAATGATTCAGGTCATCGTTCAAGTCAAACAATTCAGGTCATCGTTTAAGTCGAATGATTCAGGTCATCATTCAAGTCGAACGATTCATCATCATTCTTCTTGAATGATAAAAAAAATTGTTCAAGTTGAACGATTCGTCATCGTTCTTCTTGAAAATAAAAAATATCGTTCAAGTCAAATGATCCATCATCGTTCTTCTTAAACGATAAAAAATATTATTCAAGTCGAACGATTTGTCATCGTTCTTCTTAAACAATAAAAAATATTGTTCAAGTCAAACGATTTATTATCGTTTTTCTTGAATGATAAAAAAATCATTCAAGTCGAACGATTTGTCATCGTTCTTTTTGAATGATAAAAAAATCGTTCAAGTCGAACGATTTGTCATTGTTCTTCTTGAACGATAAAAAAATCGTTCAAATCGAACGATTTGTCATCATTCTTCTTGAACGATAAAAAAATCGTTTAAGTCGTATGATTCATCATTATTCTTCTTGAACGATAAAAAAAATCGTTCAAGTTGAATGATTCGTCATTGTTCTTCTTGAATGATAAAAAAATATTATTCAAGTCAACTCAAGCCAACTCGAATCAAGTCGAGTTTAAATTGAGTCGAGTTAAATATTTAACTCAACTTGAATTTGACTTGACTTGCAAATCATCAAGTCAAAAAACATAAACTCAACTCAATTTAAACTTGACTAAGCTTATCTGACTCGTGAGTTAACTCGACTCGTCCAGAACTCTATCTATTCTAACACATTTTGATGATGCTTAATTGGATCTCGTATAATGAACCAATCATCGATATTATCTATTCTGGCAAAATTATGCTAATAATTTGATTAGTATTGAATGATCTATCATTATCTTTCATAACTAAAAGATGATTTTTATATCATTTGATTAGTATTAAACGATTCATCATCATCTTTCATAACTGAAAGATGATTTTTTTATAATACTAAAGCTGAAATATGTCTACATATTTTTCTAGTGACTAGTACATCACATAAAACAAGAATTAAAGCTGCACAAATGTTCTTTCCTTCAGGATGTTCATATATTTTATTTATTGTAAATCTATCCCAAAGTGATTTTAATTCATCTACAATCAGCGCTAAATAGTGATTTATTTTATGTAAACTGACTTTGCTTAGTCTGGGTAAAAGACCAAGAGTCAGTAAATTTTCATGTTTAAATCAGATATCACGAGGTAAATGCATATAGCGACATAATGCTATAAACAATACTACCATATAGCTAGAACCAGTCGAGATTTAGCATTAATCTAAGATAAGAATTGGCCACTTTATTTTGAAAAAAATTTGCTGAATCTTCTTGTAAAGATTCTTTTAATGTTTGCCAAACTTCATCATCATATATATCAGTCATAATATTATCAAAATGCTGACCATTTGTCTATTGTCTCAGGCTAGTTTCAAAATTAAGCTGATGATACATAGAATTGAATTGTTATCGAATTCCAGAAAACAGAAAGATTAAATTAGGTTGAATTAAAATTCAATTTGTCGATACGATTTTTTGGGATAACGGAGTATTGCAAAATCATGTTTACAAATTGACAAATTGGAAAATTCTATATGCTGACATTTTATTACAGTCAGCATATTATTCTATTGAAAATTCACCACTTTCTGCTTTTGATACAGCTTATAACATTTGGAATAAGAAACGAAATGGTGAAATCGGTCATTTAATCTAAGCACTTTTTTGTTAAGTATATTGAATTTGAAAAATTTTTAAATTCATCACCTCCGATTTCTGTCAAAATCAATTTCATAAATTTTATTAATGCCTCAGTTGCAGACTCTGTAATATTGAATTTTGTCCGAAATGATATGATTCAAAGTAAAATCCACAAAAATCAGTTATCAATTGATTCTGTATTTGGTGGATTTTAAAATGGCTCATAATCTGATGATGCATAATCTTCAAAAGTTTCAAAATATCCTCTACAAAAAATATCATCATCTTTAGATTTACCTGTAATATAATCTTCTTCAGTGGTAAATTCTAAAGATTCTGAATGTTGATAGGCTTCTGTTTCAGGATCATCAGAAGGATTTATATTAGATTTTGAACAATTTGTATATTTTCTTACACATCTCTGAGGTAAAAAAGTAGAATCAAAATTTTCTTGATGTTCATTATTAGATTTATGTTTGATGATTTCTATAATTCGTCCAGTCAAAGTAATGTTGACGATTCTCCCATTTCGTCTTGTATTCCAAATTGATGAAATATATTTGAAATAAAACTTTGTGAATCTTGATATCTAACTCTAGTATTATGAAGGGTTAATGGTCTAGAAATAGATATATTTTCTTCATCAGTTAAATCACCAATTGACCTACTTATTCTTCTACGAGAAGATGTATTTAAAGATTAAAAAGTAGAAATATCTTTTTCATGGATTAATCTAGAAATTGATCTATTTTTTTACAAGAAGATATATTAAAAGATTGACTAGATGATGAATCATCATCATCACCGCGTAATTTAGAAATTGACCTTTTTTACCTTATTTTTATTTTATAATTGAGAAATTAAGAGGAAAATAAAAGTTCAAAATGGAGTAGTTTTTGAGAACAATTTTAGTTAAATTATATATTTTTTAAAAAAATGTAGTAGTTTTACAAATATTTATATTATTATACTAAACTATTGTTTTTCTTTTTAGTAAGTGAAAACAATTAAACAAATTTCCTTTTTAAAATAATTGTAATGTTTATAACTATTTTTATTAAGTTGTTTTGATCTAATGCATTGATAAATTGTTTCTGAATTTTATATTGATTTAATATATAATTAAAGTATTATTTCTGATTTATTTTAAGTGTGTTTTGATCTAATACATCGATAGAATATTTTCAAATTTTGTATTAATTTAATGTATAATTAAAGTATTATTTCCGATTTACTTTAAGTGCGTTTTGATCTAATGCATTAATAGATTGTTTCTGATTCTTGTATTGATTTAATGCATAATGAAAGTATTGTTTTTGATTTACTTTAAATGCGTTTTGATCTAATGCATCGATAAATTATTTCTGATTCTTGTATTGATTTAATGTATAATGAAAGTATTGTTTCTAATTTACTTTAAGTACATTTTGATCTAATGCATCAATAAATTGTTTCCAATTCTTGTATTGATTTAATGCATAATTAAAGTATTTATTACATTGATAATTGTTTCTGATTTACTTTAAGTATTATATTAATTTAATATATTATCTAATATAACTATTTGAGTTTATTTCTGACATATATATGAAAATTTATATAAATAAGCTTGATTTTTTCACTTCTTAAAAAAATAATTTCAACTCAAACTTTATCTTTTTAAATCAAACTTTATCTTTACAATCAAATTTCTTTTTTTAATTTCTTCTTTTTACAATTTTTCTTTTCACAAAATGCTACCAAAATGCCAAACAAAAAAATCGTTACAAGAACAAAAAAAACGTAAGTTGAATTTATCAATCAACCAGCTGATTTTTCAAATGTTAATCGATTTTTTTGCTTTTCTATAATAGAATTTCAGTCGCCAGCAATACTACCAAAACGCTTTTAACAAAAAAAATCGACCAATGAAGAGCTAGAATATAAATTGAATTTTATCAATCAACCAGCCAATTTTTCAAATATTAAACGATTTTTTTATTTTTATATAATAGAATCTTAATCAATAGCAACACTAACAAAACGCCTTCAACAAAAAAAATTGGCTGATGAAGAGCCAGAACGTAAGTTGAATTTTATCAATTAACCAGCCAATTTTTCAAATGTTAACCGATTTTTTTTGTTTTTATATAATAAAATCTCAATCAACAGTAACACTAATAAAACACTTTTAACGAAAAAATTGGCTGATGAAGAACCAGAACGTAAGTTGAATTTTATCAATCAACCAGCCTATTTTTCAAATGTTAACTGATTTTTTATTTTTATATAATAGAATCTCAATCAATAGCAACACCAACAAAATGCCTCAACAAAAAAAATCGACTGATGAAGAGCCAGAATATAAGTTGAATTTTATCAATCAATCTGCCAATTTTTCAAATGTTAACTGATTTTTTTGCTTTTCTATAATAGAAAAAAGACAAAAATACGTTTATACAATATTATTTGAGGATGAATTAGTTGTTTTAGATTGTAAGTTAGTCATAATATAATACTATTTTTATATGAATATTAATAACTTTTCAAATTATAAACATAGATTTAAGAGAAATGCAAAGACAATATGGGAAAATTCAGCTCCCATCAAAATTTTGACGATAACTAACGGCAAGTACTTCAGCTACAGCTGAATTTGAGATTCTCGATGATTCAAATGATTTAAAATCAGGTATATTATTTTTGATTTATTTCTATTCATTATTTTATAATTAATAATATATTTTCTTAATTTCTATATAGAGAATCAAATGTTAAAAGAAAAACTTGCTGAATTTACTAAGAGAATCGAGAAATTAGAGCGATAAATTTCTGATCTCTTAAGGAAAAACTGATTTCTTGCTGAAATAAATGATGAATTCGACAAAAAAAATGAAGATTTATAGGAGAGATAAAAATTTGTATATTAATATCCTATATTTACAATAACTAATTTTTCTTTTTTAATATTTAAAACTTGACCAATTTGAGAGATTACGACTGTTAAGATCATTGAAGCAATCTGATGCCAGTCCTCTTACAAAATGAAGAAAAATCAGAAAATCGTCATCAAAATCAAAGGAAAAAAAGCTAGTGCATTGTACTGATGATAAATTAGAAGTAATGCTCTGAATGGTTTAGTTCAGTCTGGATTATAGGCCAATCTGAAATTAAACTAAAAATTTCGGTTCAGTTCGGTTTAGATTATAAATCTTAAAAATGCTAATCTGAAACTGAACTGAACTATAAACTGGTAAAAATCTGAACTGAACTGAAAATTTCAGATTAATCTGAAATTTCAGATTGTTAGAACGATAATTTTATCGTTCTAATTGAATGATTTTCTTATTATTTGTTTAGAATGATAACTTCAATCGTTCCAAATGAACAATTTTTTATTGTTCTTTTGAAACGATAATTTAATTATTCTAATCAAATAATTTTTTATCATTCGTTTAAAATGATAATTTCATCATTCCAATTGAACGATTCTCTTATCGTTCATTTAAAATGATAGTTTCATCATCCCAATCGAATGATTCTCTTATCATTCGTTTGAAATAATAGTTTCATCATTCCAATTGAATGATTCTCTTATCATTCGTTTAGAATAATAGTTTCATTATTCTAATCGAACGATTCTTTTATCGTTCATTTAAAATAATAATTTTATCATTCTAATTGAACGATTCTCTTATCATTTATTTGAAATGATAGTTTTATCATTCTAATCAAATGATTCTCTTATTATTTATTTAGAACGATAACTTTAATCGTTCCAAATGATCTAAAATTTCAGATTAATCTGAAATTTTCAGTTCAGTTTAGATTTTTTTAGTTCAGATTAGATTTATAATCTGAAAAAAATCTGAACTGAACTGAAAATTTTTAGATTGAATTTTTTGCAATCTGAAACTGAACTGAAGTTAATCTGAACTAAAAATTTTCAGATTAATCTGAACTGTTCAAAGCTTTAATTAGAAGAATCAACACAAAACAATTCTGAGAATAATGATAATTCAACAACAAAAAAGGCTAATGTAAAAGGAGTCAGGGTATGTTTGAATTTATATCTAAATAATTTAAATTTTTAGCTGATTTTTTTTCTGCTTTTCGTATTTAGGCTGAAATGAAAGCTATTTTGAAAACTGTCAGCTCAAAAGACGATTTGAACTATGACAAACCTTTCAATAGTGAGAAAAATACTGCATTACGTCATAGTCTGATTCTAGAATTACGAAAGTTCTTGACTCTAAATTTTCAGTTTTCTGTTAATCAACTTATGAACTGGCTAAAAACTCTTCATAAGTCATGTTGAACAACTTAAAGAATTAAGAAAAGCGGAAAGGATCTTTTAGAGTTGCGACAAATTCATAATAATAATTGAGTATATAAAGTAAACAAATAGCATATATTCTGAATTTAGATCTATTTGAATCAATAATTTAATATCATTTATTATTTATTAGAAAACAGCT
>CAJVPP010003790.1:0-10759 GCA_910592005.1 Funneliformis mosseae | reverse complement strand
CAAATATATCAAATATATCTGACATTTAGATCTGCAATATGCTGCGCCACGTTCGCTAATCCAATCCTGTTACAATACTTAAAAAATTCAACAAATTAAATAAATTTAATAAATTAGATAAATTAAAAAAATTCTACAAATCTATATATTAGATGAATCTGTCTAATTTTTCTTATGCAATATATTAATTAATTTTAATGATATTATATATAATCCTTAATATAATCTATATGAAATTAAATCTAATAATTTTTGCTATTGATTTTTAAAGATTATTTTTTAATATTAATAATATTTATTAATATATTTTATATAATAAATGTAATTTTATATAATTAATTTATTGTAATATTATCAAATTTATAATTTAATAATTTATTAATATTTAAATTTATATAAAATATAAATAATTACAAAAAGAGAAGTATAATTAATAATATTTAAAATATTTAGTAATATATAAATAAAATATTTAAAATATATAAAAGTAATTTTAGTAAAATTAATAATATTTAAAATATAGAAATTAATCTAAGAAAATTAAAATAATTTATTAAGCTTAGACTTTGATTTTCTTAGATTAGCTCTCATTAAAAAAATAAATTAAATATAATAATAATAATTAGTAATTAATAGTATTTTGTATAGATCTAGATTAATTTAAATCTAATCTGAACTAAATTTATTATATTCTAATTAGATTTAGATTAAATCTGATCTGTTAAATCCTGATTCAGATTCTAATTTAATTTAATTTATCAGATCTAAATTCAAATTTAAAATTGATTTGTCAGATCTAAATTCAGATTTAAATTTGAATTATTCTTATTGAATAATTCACTATTATTTTAATTAAACAAATTATTATTATTAAAAATAATGATTTAATTATCATTCTAATTGAATGATTTGTTATCATTTAAAAAATTAATTCACTATCATTTTAATTGAATAATTCATTATCATTTAAAAAGAACAATTTACTATTATTTTAATTATATAATTTATTATTAATATATAATCCTATTAAATCACAACTATTAGACGTGGTAATTCTTTTAAAGTTTATATAATAATCTAATATTAACTCAATAAGTTAATAGTTTTATTATATACTATAAAATATATTACTATTATTCTAATTAAATGATTTATTATCATTTAAGAAGAATAATAGACTATCATACTTATTAAATAATTTATTATCATTTAATTAAAATAATATATTATAATTCTTCTTGAATGATTTATTATTATTCAATTAGAAAGATTTATTATTATTATTGAATATTGCATTATCATTCTTAAAATGATTTATTATTATTTAATTAAAATAAGATATAGTAACATTTTCTTTTTTTTATATATAAAGTTATAGTAAAAGTATTAGCTATTTTTTTTATGATTTATGATTATAAAATATTTTATAAAATAATAAAAAAATAGATTAGTTGATCTTAAATGATTCTATAACTTTTTATTTTTTTAAATCTAATAAATGCATTTTATTAATATATTATGTTTTAAAACTAAATATTTTAAACTTTATATTTTAGTTTTTTATTATAGTATTATATTATAATTATAATTTGATAAAAAAAATATAAATGTATTAGATTTTATATATTTTATAATTATAAAAGTAATTATATCTAATAAATATTTTAAAATATTTAATTGGGATTTCAGTTAATTTTTCACTTTGTTCTGTAATCTTTTGCTTTGTACAGATTCTTATAAGTTTCAAGAGTTTAATGAAATCTCTCTTTATCATCTTTTAAAGTATAAATATTGTTTTGTAATTCTATATCTGTAATATTCTTGACAAAGAAGTTCTATAGTAAACTTTTCTGTCTCTTTTTCAGGTGTATCTTCTTAAAAGATATATTATTTTAATTATATATAAAATATTATTTTATTTAGAAATATAAAATATAAAAAAAATATATAATTATATTTATTGTAATTATTAAAATAGATAAATATTATTTAGTTTAAATGTTAATATATTCTTTTATTATATTATAATATATAATCATGATTTTTAAATATATAAATAAACAGTAGAAAGGAAAAAAACTTCGAAAATTTTTTTTTGAATTAATATTAAATCTTAACTTATTTTACTAAAAAAAAAGTCATGTTTATAAAGCAAAAAAAAAATAATTTTTTGATAATTTTTTTTCTTTTTATTACAAAAACTTATATTTAAAACTTATTAATAATAAAAATTAAAATAAAAAAATTCTTTAATAAATAATCTATATATCTATATTAAATTTTCTCTAAGAACTATATTAATTTAAAATTAAATTAATATCAATTTTTTTTGAGAAATATAATTAATATAATATTTTAAACTAATGTTATATGTAATAAGTTTTCATTTTTCTATATAATTTTTACAGCTTTCTTATAAAGTTTAAAGTTATATAATATTATATTAAAGGAAAATACTGATAAATCTATTAAATATTAAAAAATTTTAATTGTCCTTTTTTATAACTGAAGTAATAATACGAAATGTGTTAAATAAATGAAAATCATACCTGAGTTCCTCTTAAAATAATTAATATCTTGTTTGATTTAGGGGGCTGAACTTTAGTTCTTGTTCTTTCATTTGACAAAATATTACCTTTAAATTAGTATTTTATTTTTAACCTGATCTTGTATTATGGAAACTTTACTGCTGCTTGTAGTAATAATTATTTCTTCATCTTTGTCATTTGACAAAATATTATTAATTGAAAAAAAATTTAAATAATAGTTCAAATCAAATACTATATTTACTATTACACTTTTGCAATAATATTTCTAAAGAAGAAATTTAACTAATAAGAATAAATTAGATTATACTAAATTAATATAAGGAATTTGCATATAAGAAAATAAAATAAAAGCTATAACTGTTTGACAATATTGTTAAACTTATTATTCACATTTCATATTAATTTTATTGAATTAAATTTTAAGACAATAATAATTTATACATTTTATTTTATTAGAATTACATTAATATAAGATTATTTTAGTGAACTTTATTCTGTGTTCATTTTAAAGCAAATCAAATAGCAAGAAAGATAAATAAATTATTACGTAGTGAAATGAATGAGAATTAAAGTATCTAAGCAATCACACCTTAGATCAATATTGATAAATAATCTTGAAATAATCTCAAATGACATAATTTTATTATAAATTTTAAGTCAAAATGATTAAGAACATTTAAATAATAGTAAGTGACCTTATAATTTATTATCACTGCCTTAGATAACCTTAGATAAAGTTCATGTTCACTTGATATATGATAATACTTAAAAATATAAAATAAATTAATTTATATATCAACTAGGTATAAATTTATTTTATTTCACTTACTATTGCGAGTTTTATTTTTTCTGAATATTTGATAATCCATGTTGAGGTAAATAGATCTGATTCAATTACTTGTTTCTTTGTCAATAGAAACAAGTATAACTCAATATTTGCTATGAGTATATAACTTGCAGTAACAAACTTCCTGATTATTAGAACATTGGTAATAATATTAGAAAAACCTTTGTTATTTAGAATTATAAAGAAGTGAAAGGTTACAGACAAAAATGTGTATAATTTAGAGATGAAACAGAAATAAAAATTAAGTCATAAGATATAAAAATTATATGATTCAATTATATTATTATATTTCCATATAAGATAGATTATGAGAAATTGTATTATACTGTATTCTTGATTTAATGGACTGAATTGAGTTGTGACTTCTTTATTTAAACAAAAAAAATACGAAGCAGATTTCTTGTAGAATAAGCTTCTCATTATGTAAATATTGAAAATTATGAAAGTAATGCATTTTGTATTTTTTGTCATATTTACATGATATTATGATTTTTTTTTTAAAAAAAAAAGTAAAATTTAGTCGAATTGCGTTAAAATAAAATAAAATAAAATACAATAATAAGAAATTTTATTTGCTATAATTAATTGCTAAATATCTTTTATGATAATAAATTTAGCTTTTTTTATTTTAAGATAATTTAAAATATCAAGATTCTTATATTTCTAATAAATAAATAAAATAGATAATGTTCAGATAATATAAATTTCAATACTATAGCAAATTTTTGCTTATTAATACAGTTGCTAATAATTGCTTAATATTGCTTATCATAATATTATTATCAATGAAAATCATATAGAAAATTATCAAACTAAACTGCTTAAAATAGTATAAAGATAAAGAAACACTATTTTGTCATCACGAAAAGTTTTGGCATCTTTTATAAAACTCTGTTTTAATTTTTTTTTTTTATTATTATTATATATTCTGGAACAGAATTTGTTTAGTAGTAAAAAAACTTTTTTTTAATTCCCTTATGTGTTACTGATTACGAATAGAATTGAAAAATTTCTTAATGTTATTGCATTCTATTCGCAAATAAACTTTTAAAAAGCTTAACCTTTCGTAAAATATTAAAGTTTTTTTAATATTCATTACTGCTACTCAGGCTTCTTCCATCCTTAGTGTTTTCTTGTGTATACTTTATCACTAACACTACAACAGTAAAATAATAGTATTTCATTAACTAGATAGTGTGCAACTTTATGATATCTCAAATATTGTGAATTTCACTACCATCATTACTACTACCTCCACCACCTCCATTACCACTAAAAAAGAATTTCTCTATACTCAGGTTTCTAGTATTAAGCAAAAAGAGGACCTTGAGTAGCAAAAGTAACTTCTCAGCTCCTGATTCCCAATCTATGAACTCTTTAGTAATATCAGATCAAGAATTAACTTCAAATACAAAAATTGTAAACTCTACTAAAACAATCATGCAAAGGTTTTGTCAGAAAATTGTGGATACCTATTATAATTGATTATACAAATTCACCTATAAATTTCTTAAGTATGAATTCTCATTCAACTTTACAAACTCGTAATTCTCTTCGATAATTTAAAAACTGATAGACATGAGCTATCTGAAGATATTTATGCTATCAATGTCTTTATCTGCAAATTGCAAAAAAGAAGAGTAGCTAAATACAGAAGAAAAAGAAAAAAATATATTAACAGTGAGAAAAAATAAAAGAAAAAAAAGGACAAAAATGTGAATGTACAAATACGTATAATAAAGTGATAGATAGGGCTGTTAATAGTATTTCGCAAAATTAGATCTGATCAGATTTTATCTAAATTTGATCTGATCTGATTTTTATTTTTCAGGATCTGAATCTGATCTGAATCTAACGGATCTGTTAAAATCCAGATTTGATCTGAATTTGACAGATCAATTTCAAATCCAGATCTGATAGATCAGTTTAAGTCTAAATCTTATCTGATCTGAATCCAAAAGTATTATTGAAAAAATGAATTTTTGGTTCTAAAAGAGATCTGAAAATGTTTTTTTTTAATGAAAGAAACCTTTTCGACTCTAAAAGAGTTCTAAAAAGTCATTCCTTTTTATTGAAAAGAACCATTTTGGCTCTAAAAGAGTTCTGAAAAGTCATTCCTTTTCATTGAAAGGACCCTTTTCAGCTCTAAAAAAGTTTTGAAAGTCATTTTTTTTCATTGAAAGGAACCTTTTCAGCTCTAAAAGAGTTCTAAAAAGTCGTTCCTTTTCATTAAAAGGAACCTTTTAGGCTCTAAAAGAGTTTTGAAAAGTCATTCTTTTTCATTGAAAGGAACCTTTTTAGCTCTAAAGAGTTCCAAAAAGTCGTTTCTTTTTATTGAAAGGAACCTTTTTGGCTCTAAAGAGTTCTGAAAGTCATTTCTTTTCAATGAAAGGAATTTTTCAGCTCTAAAAAAATTCTGAAAAGTTATTCCTTTTTATTGAAAATAACCTTTTCGACTCTAAAAGAGTTTTGAAAATTTGTTCCTTTTTAATGAAAAGAACTTTTTAGTTCTAAAAGAATTCTGAAAATTCATTTCTTTTCAATGAAAGGAAACAAATTTTTGGTTCAAAAAAAGTTCGAAAATTCGTTCCTTTTTATTGAAAGGAACTTTTCAGCTCTAAAAGAGTTCTGAAAAGTCATTCCTTTTTATTAAAAGAAACCTTTTCGGTTTTAAAGAGTTCTGAAAAGTCATTCCTTTTTAATGAAAGAAACTTTTTGGCTCTAAAAGAGTTCTGAAAATTCGTTCCTTTTCAATGAAAGGAACTTTTTAGCTCTAAAAGAGTTCTGAAAATTTGTTTCTTTTTATTGAAAGAAACCTTTCGATTCTAAAAGAGTTCTGAAAATTTGTTTTTTTTCAATAAAAGGAACTTTTCAGCTCTAAAAGAGTTCTGAAAATTCATTCCTTTTCAATGAAAGGAATTTTTTAGTTCTAAAAGAGATCCAAAAATTTGTTTCTTTTTATTGAAAAGAAACTTTACAGCTTTAAAAAAGTTGAATTCAGATCTGACGGATCAGATCTGAATCTAATCTGAATCTGATGGATCAGATCTGAATCTGAATCCAAATCTGACAGATTAGATCTGAATTTGAATCTGAATCTGACAGATCAGATTCGATCCAAATCTGAATCCAAATTAGATTTAAATCTGACAGATTCGATCTGAATCTATGCAGAATACTAGCTATCAAGATTGACCTATAATACAGTCATTGACTATCTGCAGAAAAGACAGTTTTTGATTGTGTATGTAGATAAAAATAGGAATAAATGTAAAAATATGATAAATTTTTTAAATATAAAATTTCTGAGAAGAATTACATATTTAAAATTAAAGAGTAAGAAAGCCTATAATAATATACTAAATAACTTAATTGATGAAACTGTAAATGAAACTGATAAAAATTTCAATTCAAAAGATAACAAAATCAGATTGAAGTTTAAGATTAGGAAAGATCTAAAATATATTATCATCATACATGTACAAAATTTCTCAAAAAACTATTGAAATAAATTTTACATATCATACCTTTTCAAAAATACTGATTATATGAGAATACTAAGAAAAAAACTATATGATCACTTGAAAGGATCAAGAAATCTAAGAGTTTGCATTTTAAGATCAAGAGAAAAAATAACAGTTGGCTATTAGAACAGATCAATCATGATTGCAAGCTCATATATTTTAGAAAACTAATGAATAAATCTTATTGTGGGTATATAAAAGACAAAAAAATTTAAAAAAAATACATGAGAGGTTTGTGAATATCGATCTAGAAATTTGAACTCTATTTATAATATATTCACCTACAAAAAGAATTATAAAGGTTGGTAAGAATGATTTGCAAAAATTGGTGAGACTTTATTTGCATGCAGACAAACTAAGTTCAGTAAAGGACAAGCTTAAGAACTCAAGTTCCAAAAGAAAGAAAAAGAAAGCTGAGAGAATTAATAAAGCAATCTCAAAAATTTTTAGAAGAGTCCAGAATCTGAGAAATGAATTACACAAGAAAACTGTAAATTATCTTGCAAAAAATTATGATGTTGTTATTATACTTGAATTCAATGTTTCAAATATAGTGAGATGAGAAAAGAAAAAAATCAATTCAAAAACTGTGTGAAGTATATTAACATAGTTACATTACTCATTCTAATAACAGTTGAAATACAAAGCCAATGAGACTAGTATGAAAATGATTATAAAAAATGAAGCCTATACTTCAAAAACATGTTCTGCATGTAAAAACATACAGAATATTGAAGGAAGAAAAGTGCAAAGGATATAATATGATTATAGACAGAAATGCAAATAGAGCATAGGGAATATTCTTTTGTGCGTTGCTTGATAGAGTCATATGCATACATATGTAGGAATTGGTAATCATATTTAGTAAAGTTTAGTATAAATTATTAATAATATATTACAATCCATCTGCTAATGATACTATAAGCATATAAGCCTTATTCAGTATATGACTTAAAGGTATTTCATGCTATTAAAGAAAAATACAGTTAAATATATAATTATCAAATTATTTTTAAATCAATAGATTTTTACGTTATTAATGTATTATTAACGTATAATTCTACAAACTACAACTGTTAAACAAGATGTTTGAGCAGTTTATTCTTTTTAATTGAGTAGTAATCTTTTAACGGTTTGTAGCTTTAATTCAGATGATTTATCAAAAGTATTTATATGATTATAGTGAGTTATAATTCAATAGATTACCAGTAAATTATATTTATAAATAATGTGTTTATTCACAAGTAAAATAATAATATAGAGAAAAGAAATAAAGAAAAGTAAAGAAAAATAAAAGGAAATAAGAAAAGAAAAAAAAAGAATCAAAATACTAAAGCTAAAAGGTAACACAGTAGGCCAGTTGCCTCTAAAACTACTAAAACTATCTTATCAAGTTCCTATTTATCTCTCTTTGTATATGAACTAAAAAAGTTATCTATTTATATAAAATAATTTACATATAAAGATATAACTAACATGTCTATTATGTTAACTATATCTAATATATCAACTATATCTAATATGTCAACTATGTTGAATATGTCAGTTATGCCACATATGTCTGACATATCACATATATCACTTATGTCAATTTAGTTGATCTTTTGCACTATATAAGCTGCGTCACATTTACCTGTTTACAGTATATTGTTTGAGTATAATATGAATTTGTATATATTAATTTAATTATAACTAAAATCATTAATCACTTAACACTTCCAAATACTATGAACAAATTGCATTTATTTCTGAAGATTTAATATTAATTTTTTATAATTTACATTTTTTGCATTACTATGAATACTTTACTGAAGCATCAAAAATTTTTCTGATTATTTTAACCTAAGTATAAATGACGTATATCATAACTAAAACTCATGATCAGAGGTTTTTTTTTCTGTCACTGAGAAGTCATCCTCAAAAATACTTATTGGTAGAACTGATCATTACTAGTTCAACTGCCTTTTAAAAGTAACGTTTTTTTTACTAAAAGAGGTATCTATTCTTATTATTCATGACCATATATAATAAAGATAATAAGATAAGAAAAAGTTTTTAATAAATTTTCAATAATAATAAATAAATATAATAATAAAATGAATTCTTATGATAGAGAAAATAAATTTGAAAAGAAATATCAAGAATTTTTAAAGAAAGAGACATCGAATTGTGTAGGATGAGGTAAGTTTTTTATTGAATTATTTGTTGACTTGTTATGTATCTGAAGTTATGCTATCACTAGGAATTTAGTAAATGGAAAATTGAAAGCTATAGCTTGCGAAAAGTTACTAGTTAGATAACTAGACCTGATATATGGTGGATGGTTTGCTGTAAACATTCTTCTCTCACACTAACCAAAAGACTAACAGACATATGTATCAGAGCCTGTGATAAATAGGATATGTGAATTATTATCAACTGACATATGTATTAGAATAAAGATTCTTGACAATAATGAATACTCAAACTTTTTGTGTTTTTTTATATTTTTTTTTTAGACAACAATCAGGTGACAGTAGAATAGATTTATTTGGTGGTTTTATGGGATATACTATTATAATCAAATGTAAAGTAAGTTATATTTAATTCAATTAAAACGAATCTTATACTTAATATTTATTAATATAATTATTACATAATTGTATTCGAGTTAGACTGATAATAGTATGTAAATTAGAAGGTGTATTATATAAATATCACAAAAGATATAACTATAAGTATTATATTGACTCCTTTTAAAGATAATTTTACTGAAAATAGACTTGTTATTAGATAAAAATAATTATGATACTTTATTTTATAAGGTGGATTATTTTTATTTTGCAAAGAAAGGGTAACTCCTATTAGATCATTGATTTTTTAGAAGAATTACTGTATAGCAATTGCTGATAACCAACCCTAGTTTTTTTTATATGAGTGTTTTGTTTAATAATAAATTCTGCTGATTCTTGATAGAGGAAATTTGCTATGGTGCTTCTTTATTCTAAATAAATTCTACTCAATAACAATTAATCTTCTCTCTCTTAACAGGTACAAAAGAAATATGACTACTTAAAAGGATATTGGCAGGAAGTTGTTAAGGAGTGTAACCTTGTGAGTACAAGATACTCAAACAGTAAAATGTATTAGTAATCATTATAACTTTATTAAACTATCCTATATTATTTTTAGAGATATAATCTTTTAATAAAAGAAAACGTTTCAATACCATCATAAAAGAGAAGGAAAATAAACTTCGTAAAATTGCAGGCAGATGGTTAGATCTTAAGAAGGATTTTGTAGATAATAATACCTATAATTCTTCAAGAACTCTAGATAAAAGAAAAAGCAGCTGTTACTATTTTTTCAAGTGATAATGTTAATCCTTTCACATATAATGATGCAAGTAAAAGCATACTCCTATTTTAATCATTAGGTAAAATGAAATTAATATAGATTTAATTTTTTTTTTATACTTAGTGGAATTGATTTTGTAAGAAAAAGATGTAATTTGAATATAGATGAACCAGAATTACTTGAAGGTAGTGATATCCATTTTTGATATCTCAGAGATTTATTATCCTAGCTATATATCTCAGTTATATGTCCCAACCTGTCTCACACTATATTCTAAATGTTCTATCTGTCTTATTTATATCCCATCAATGTCTCATTAATGTCCCATGACAATATTACTTAAAGGCAGTATGTAAAATTCATGTGCACAATGTGCACATGTGCACATTAAATTTTTATATATACATTTTTTTTTTTTAAGTGCGATAGTTTCGCAATATCTTTATTATGAGAGTAAATTAAAATAAAGTACAAATCAAAAGAAATTACAAAAATCTCGTAAA
>CAJVPP010003789.1:0-10761 GCA_910592005.1 Funneliformis mosseae | reverse complement strand
TCATAGTTAATGCAAAATTTTTTGAAGTTTTATATTGAGTGAAAAAGTGTGCGGATACTTTTGTCCACCCTCTGTAGATGAGAGTTGTAACAATTTTTTAGTACAACCACAAATGATAGAAGATGGATATTTTGGATATTTTTTAAATAATAATAATTTAAGTTTTACAAAAATCGACAATCAAAAGATTGAAATACATTTATTAGCCAACACATCTGATAATGAGTCGATAAGATTTTCCATTATTGATTCTGGTAAATTAATCAAATATGGTTTTCTATTTAAACTTTTGACTGCAAAATTATTAAGATATATTATGTATTGTATACATAGAAAATAATCCCTTAAAATTTAATGGTAACTTTGACTTAGAATCAATTAAAAACTTTATTGGAATTAGAGAACTAATCGCAAATAATTTTTATGATATTGTCAAAAACCAGGTAATTAACTGTCTTAGACTCTTTTTTTTTTTTTAAAAAAAAAATGTTTAACCTTATTGTTGTACTTAGGTTTCACTTGTAGGATTGACTAGAAATAAAAGGAAAATAATTAATCCAAAATTCAGTGGTATTCTTGGAGTCAGACCATCTTATAAAACCCAACCTCGTATTATATCCACAATTCGTAAGTAATATTAATCATTCTGCTTATTATTTATAATACAGGACGTTGAACGGGTTCGTATTTTTATCATAAATAACAGGGAGCATCTCCATTCCTGTTGAACCAAGTACTAATTATTCCAGTGAAATTGAATTAACCGTAAAAAGTTTCCGTTTGCAAGTGGAGACTGAACAAAGGTATGTTGGAAAATTGATGTTCACATAATATAAACAAATATTAAGATAATATTTATACACCAACATTTTAGAACACGAACTGTAAGTTTTATTGACTACTTATTATAAATGAGCCAACATTAATATTAATTTCGACATATTCCACTTTAAAAAAAGTTACTCGGTGTATTTGGTCTAGTGGGCGGTGCTTGGGGTTTGGCTTCGGCATTATATGCGACTCTATTTGGTAATTGTATATATATTTTTAGAAATAATGTTAGCTCGTATTAATCGTTACTTACTATTTTCTTTTACTATGCAATAGGCGTAGATACGATTCGTCCTTGGGGTTGGTTGCAGTATTATTGTGGATTAAGATATAGAACTCATAATAAATTTAAAAAAATAATTCCAGTACTACCATTAATCAATACTTCTTCCTCAATGACGGATTTAGATTCTTATGCCTCAGATTTTAAAGAATTACGTGATCGTTTAATTTCTCTTGAAATATTCTTAAAGGAATATGTTGTTGATATAAAGTTTTTGGAAATATCAGAGAAACTGGATCAAAAGGATAGGAACGATAACATATAATCGTCAATAGTAAATTAAGTTGCAAGATCATTATCGATAATTTAAAGATCGGTTTAAATTAAATTAGTTAAGCTTAGGTTTATTGATAGCAAATCATTATGCAAAATGTATTTTTGTTTTTATTTTCTTTGGTTTATTATTAATAAAAGATAGTATATATTATATTATTTTTTAAAGATATTTTATAGATGAATTTAAAAAACCAATGACCTATGACATGGAAGGTATTTCACAAAACTATAATACTTGATATCACAGATAGTGTTCCGAACCAATTGAGTCGACCCGGGTTGTTTGACCCGACTCGAATTTTTTCTCGAGTCAGGACTTTCATTTTTATGACACGAGTCTTAATACAAAAAACTCGCCTCGACCCAGCCGGATGATCAGGAGATCTAATTAATCAGCATCGATATATAGACTTTTTTTTTTGTTTTATTTTACATGACTTTAATTTGTAACAAATAAATAGTGAGTAAACTTATCGACGTTACCGATAGTACAACTACTTCTAGAAACGAAAAGCATTGCGGGGTGAACAATTACAGGTAAAAAAAAAAATTATCGATTATTTAAAACATTAACTAATAATTTTTTTATAAAGCAACAAGTCTTCCAGTAGAACAAGTTTTTCTGGCGGAATCGATCTGATAATTCAACCAAAAGATGTGATCTTAAAGCTAATACAATTCGTTTGTAATTGCTTGAAATTCTGGTGGAAAAAGATGTAAAAAAACAGAATTAAGGATTAATGCTCAAAAAAAAAATAAAATAACAAACTTTATATGACACTTTTTTTATTTTCGGCATTAATATTTACCCTTGAAAATTCGAGTCGAATTTGGGTTAAACAATAATCGGGTCGAGTTGAATTTGAGTCGAACAATGTTCGTGTTAAGTCGAATTCAGGTTATGTAATTATTAACGGGTTCAAGTTCGAATATGCCTTTAACCTGACCTGACCCGACCCTTACGGAGCACTAATCATAGAAATGTGAAACTTATGTGGAGATATATATTTCATTGATCAAAGAATGTATTTGCGTATTTTTTTTTTTTTAGTAAAACATTAATGTAAAGAAATATAAGATTTGATCGCAATTAAAATCTATATACTGTTAGAGAGCTTATTCATATTAAAACGATTTTATCACTGTTATTTTCAACGATTTTTTGATGTTGAAATCGAAGATATAAATACAACAGTAGTTAGATTCAATTTTTATAAGTATGATCAAGTCCTTTATATTTTATTTGTATCTTATATTAAATAATTCTTAATGAATTTATTGTTCACATGTTTAAGCTACTTATTTTAAAAGACTCATGATTTATATAGGCTGTGCTGTAAATAACTTATTTTTTCAAAAAAAATTTAATCTTAATTACGCTTCATCTGTATCATAGAACTTGGATCAAGTATAGATTAAAAAAAAATCTTACAATTTTTAAAGAAATAAAGAAATGACGAGTTAAACGTTGAACGCAAATTATTGCGCGAATAAATAAAGTAAATTAAGCTTTCAATTTGTTAAAATTCATCGTATTTATACCTGTTTAATTGAAATTCCATTTCGTTAAAATAAATTAGAGAATTGTTTAATTCACAAAAATAATTTTTCTTGATAAATTTATCAGAATTAGTAATCATATTAAAGTTAAAAGTTATCTTCACTTGTTGACAATATATTACATACTTTTAAACAAATTATCATTTCCTGGCAAAACTATTTATCAAATGGAAAAGGGATAGCCCTATTTTTATCAGTTCCATGGCTGAAGTTAGAAGATTAGTTTGGAAGTAAAAATTCCCAATTATAAGAAATAATTTATATTTGAATGAGGATATAACCAATTTTTGTTTATATAGGAATTTTATTTACTTTTAGTAAGCAGACATTTCATATATTTTGAGATAAATTAGATAAATTATGATTATAATAAATTCAATACAAAAAAACCAAAATTTTGTATGAAATCTAAAGATCATTTTTGAACTTTTCGGGATATAAAAAATTTGGTGACAACTCCTTAATAAAATATAGTTGTTGCGTTAATGTCTTGAATGTGCATTTTGGATATCCCATATTAGAGCTTGGAACTAGTTAATTTTTACTCGTTAACTGGTTAAGACGGTTAATATGTTAATCGGTTAAAGATTTTAACCGGTTAAAATAGATGGATTTAACTTCGGCTCCACATGAACCTAATTTATTTCATCTCAGCTCAGTTTTTTATAACTGGGAGGCTTGAACTGGAAATGAATTTCAGCCGGTACACAAATAATATAAGTATTTCTCTTTTGTACATCAACATCCATTAGAATCGATGTACAGAATGTATAAAAGTTTTGAAAATAAAATAAACTTTATAATTCTCTATGGTCTTATTTTTGAATTGAAGTAAAAAAAGAATGAATATTAATTTCTCTAAAATTCAATAATAATATTATATATATCTGTTCGAGGTTAAAAGAACATCATAACCACTTCTTTGATATTAGTTTTATTATCAAAAAATCAGAACTTATTTGATTCTAACCAACCTTAAGTTGACATTTAGTACTCTTACAAGAAAGGTAAACAAGACTATAGCTCAAAATAATCACATTTTAGCAATTCAACCTAGAAAACTAGAAATATCTTATATTATCAGCAGTCACCGAAACGCAACTTCAGATAGAGATTTTCAAATAATGTGTGTCATTATTTAATAATGTTAATGAAAAACAGCATTTTGATGCATCCGAGAATAGTAGGGTTATAAACCATTAGGAATGTTTTATTGCATAACAAATGGCGTAATACGACGAAACATTTTATTGGGTAGTTACTTTGATGCTTTACAGAAACGAGTATTCCAGCACTTTATTTCTGATTGGAAATAAATTGTTTGAAATTTTGTCAGCATAATCAAATATTTACAAACTAGAGGTCTATATAAGTTCAAATTTTGAAGCCCAGACCTGGCCTGTTGCTGGTCTCTATTTTTTGAATGATCTGCAAGTTTGCTTTGAACGCCATGAAAGGTTTTGATTGAATTGCAAACATTAATTAATTTAATTATCATTATTTATAAATATTATATGAATACTTTGTTATTAATGTATAGAGAAGTACTACGGTCGAAACACTCCAAAGTTAAGAATCAAAAAAATTATAACTACAGAACTTTGTCACAAATTCTGTTGTGTAGAAATTTGCAGACAATAATGGGTTTGCAAAAAATTTTTTTTTGAAAATTTTATCATTGAAAAAAGTATTTCAAATTATGGGGTTACAAGCTACAGTAAATAGAGAATCAATTAATTTATTCCTTAATTATTTTTAAGAAAAAAAAATATATATATATATAAAATTGACCAATCAACTTCGAATAGATCGAATTAGTTTATGATGTGCCGGCTCTCTCTTTTCGAACTACTTATAAAAGATTCATGATTTATAAGGGCTGGTAAATATTTAAATAACTTAAACGTAAAATCATTTTTTTCTAAAATTTCGTTTTAACTAAATTTTTAAACTATAATTTATATCTTATGGATCGGTTGTGTGCATAATTAATATAAATGCAAATTTATATTCTATTATTATTGGCTTTTTAACTTTCATTCTTATATATTTCAGGAAAATACATAAGCCTGCTAGTATAAAAAGCCTCATGATGGATTCTTTCCTGAATAAAATTATTATACTTAAAATTTGAAAATTTTTTCTCCTCAGCAAGATCAAACTGAACAGATAATTCGGATGGATTTGGATCGTCACATATAGCATTTGTCCAACTTCCTAATAATTCGTTTAATTCGGAAGCAGTTGGACGGATTGAAGGGTTAGGATCCCAACACTGCGTCATTAATTGGGTATAAACATTTGGAGTTCCGTCGATAATTTCTGGGCGAAGTCCGGAAACAAATTTCGTTGGCTAATTTAAGATCGTGTGGTCTATTACACCATGGACGAATACCAACAGAAAGCATATACATAATAATCCCAAAACTATAAATGTCTGCGGCCTCTGTTAATGGATTTCCTTGCAAGATTTCTGGAGCTACATAAGGAAGAACTCCATATATTTCATTTGAATTTTCCTTATCAAATGAATAATATAGTTCAATATCCGGGATATAGATATTATCGAACGAATCTTGTGTAACTTCAACCAAAATATTTCCTCCATGAAGATTTCCATTAATCAATCCCTTTTCATGATAATTTACAATTACTCCAGATATGCTCCAAAGCATTTCAACAATATCTTTCCAACGAAGCATTCCTTGGGATTTATCAAGAAATGAATATAAATCTCCATGCTCATAAAATTTCATGACAAACATGTAATTTGAAGTATGATACTTAGTTATGCCAAACAAATTCGCTACACTTTCACTATGTAAACGACGTTGATATTTATAAACCTTTATTATCATAAAAATGTTATTATTAAAAGTTAAACAAATAACTAAAGATAAGTAAACATAACTTACTTGCATCAAATAATCCACACTTATATCTTGCGAATGATTAAGTTTCTTTAGAGCAACTTTCATAGGTCCGTTTCGTGTCCATTGGCCGGCATCTTCATCCCAGTTACATCGAGGACCTTCCATCCAAATCGCCGAATAAATATTGCTAAAGGTTCCGCCTTTATTTGTATTTTCTAAAAAATCAAATTGTTCAAAATCTATATATTCTAAATAATCTGAGTTTTGAGTTGCGCTCAATTGTGTATATTTGATGAAATCGTCAATAATTTGATTACCACTTGTCCAATTTCCGAAACTTTCCTTAAGAGCATTTACATCACATACGTTACACCATCCCACACTACTTCGTTCATTTCCACAATCAACGCACTTTTCAAAATCAGACATATCGTTAGAATTCGATTTGTATCTGCGATTTTATATAAAAGTACAAAAATAAGGATTGGAATTTAAATGTTAAGTTTGATCTTTTAGTCAAAAGGTGCGAGTTATGTTAACTATTATCACTTAATTACAATCTGCGGATTTAGCAAATGGCAAAAAAGTCGATGGGATATTTAATATTTAGTTTCGATTTTCTAATTTTAAGGTAACTCGAAACCTTATATATGATGACTAAATTGATTTTTAAAAAAACTTACAATTATATCGCAACGCGTCAAAAACGATGGAAATATACGAAATATTTATAACTTTTTTTATTTAAAAAATTAAACTTTTTATAATAAAAACAAGAATTTATGAGTGTTCAATGCAAAACGATTTATTCAATTGAAATCAAAGTATCAAAGTTTAACCCTTAAATAGACTAGTATTTATAATGCTTATGTAAGATACTGCCCAGAAATTTCATTTTTTTATGTTTCAGAATAAAGGGACAACTTCAATTATGATACTAAAAGTCTAGATTTTTGAATTACACAACACAAATAAACCGAATTTTTAAATTGTCATTAAATTTTTTTTAAATAAAACGAATGCTTGCGTATAAAGGCACTAAATAAATACTTTATTATTTTGCTGGTTTTATTGTTTTTATTTCCATTTATTTGAACTTTACACTAAAAAATTTAGTCAAAAGTTCAATGGTTTTGATAAGCTAGAATAGGTGAATTCTTGGGTCTTTTTCAATGTCTTTGGTCTGGTAATAACGTGATATCTTTGAAACACATCAGAATGTTCCGCCGATCACAAAAAAGACTTTGACAGGAAAAACTTGAAACTTACCAAATATACACACAAATGCAGACTAAAACAGAAATGACGATCATTGATCACATTTCAAAAGATTTCAAGATAAGAAAATTACAGTCCCATGCCTAATCGACATTATTAAACAAATTCATTTTATTTTATTTTTGTTTTATTTTTTATTTTTTTTTATTTTTTTTTTATTTTTATTATTATTATTATTATTATTATTTGAAAGATGTTCGTTTGTCGTTTTTTCAATAAAAAAGTTTTTAAAATAAAATTAAAGTTTCACAAACTAGTTCGTCCCAATTTAGTAATGTGCACTGCACTGTTAATTTAAATGATATGCATTCCATTTTTAACACTAATTAAGAAAATTATTGCAGATAGTATCTGTTTCTAAGTTGAGATTTACATAATAGAAAAGTTTAAAATCCTCTATTATGCATGTATTTCAACAATTTGAAACATTTGAAAATCAATATTGATTTAATCGAACATTCTAATTTCATTTCATTTTTTTTTTTTTTTTTTTTTTAAAAAAAAAAAAAAGTTTTGACTTTTCTTTTTGTTTTTTAGCTTCCAGGAACAAGGAAAAAGTGAAAACCACCTAAAATTAGTATATAAAGTAGATTAATAAATGTAACAGAAGATATTTATAATAAAGATGTTGTTGCAGCAAAACTTCACTTTATGCGTATAAAAATAGTTTGTATAACCGTAATGAAATAAAAGGATTTAAACAAAAATTTATGCCTGCATTGATATAATTTTCTAAACAACAAAATTTATATCACGAGATATATGTATTTTTAAAATTATGATACTTAATAATAATTCATATTGATGAAGCTGGTAATTTATGCTTTAGTGAAAATTTAGGAAAATTGGAAACGATTAGTCTTAATAATAAATATTCGTTTCGAAATAAAACGGGATTTGACTAACGACAACGTATTTTTAATATATAATTAGGGCGGGCTGATGAATAACTTAACGGTTGACACTTTATTTGATTTATAATATTATAAATGATTAAGTTTAACACAGATGTAAAAAAAAGAATATTGTAATATGACATCATTTTAGTTTTTCTGAAGCAATGATTTGTTATTTATGTAAGCAAAAAATATATTGCGAAATAATATACATTATGCTACCGTGTTAATTATCAATTAATAAAACTTTTTTGTTAGCTCAATCAGCAAAAATAAAGTTTAATAAATTTTCTAATATAAGGATAAAGCAAAATCGTACAATGCTTTTATCACGCTAAGATATTTGAGATTTTCAGATATATAAAATAATAGTAAATTAAATGTAAACAAATTTTTGATTTGAAAATATAACTTTTAAATATAATTAAAAAGAAATTTCATGATTATTTAGTATATATAATTGAAAATAAAGTAGTAAATACTTAGTTATGAAAACAATCAAGCTATATGAAATTGACAAGCCGAATCGTTCTTTTGGACGTGGAGAAAGCATTTTTTTTTTATTAGGTTTATCTTCCTAAAATTACTTATGAAGGATTTTATATGATTGGAATATTGGAATAAATACTAAGGCTATCCAATTATGGCAGTTAAATTTAATTCTCAAATTTGGCAGATAAAGAAGAGAATTTTTGGTTAAGTCTTTGGTATATTAGTGTTTGGATGAAAGAGGTATATCCTTATGGAAATAATGGAACAAATGTAAACTATTAATCAATTCTACCGTAAGATGGATGGGTTTGCAATTCCATTTATAACCAATATTGGATTATTTTTAAATTTTTTGCTAGATTTTTCCTTCACCAATTAACCGTAAAGAAACTTTATAAATTAGTCACTTAATTTAATTTTTTTCTTTATCTTCACTTTCTTAATTTATAAATTTTAATTCTGGGAAATTTCATTTATGCCAAAATTTATATCCTTAATAATATCAATTAATATTCATTATATTTATAAATCGATTCATAACATAATATTCTAAAAAATAATTAGTGTTTTGTGTAACCTCCGCAAAAAAGTTTGTCAACACTTTCACCATTTAAATAACGGTGATATTTAAAAAACTTCATTTAAAATTTATTTAATTAAAAACATAACCAGCCTAATCTATTGAAAAAAACTCAGCATACGGTTTGAAGAAAAAGTAAATAAAATTGAGCGAGATACAACATTCATACTAACAATGTAGGTCTGACGAATACAGAGTTAATATAGAGATGCTCAGACTTGCTTCATATAATCCTCAATTATATTATGCGAATTGAGTCTCTTTAAAGTAACTTCATTGGTCCATTAATCAGCGCGAATCCATCGAGAACCTTCCAAAAAATTGCTGAATGAATTGTTCTGTATTTTCCGCTTTTATATGTAATTACTATTAGAATAAATTAATTAAAATCAATATATTCGAGATAGTCTTCATTCTGGGTTGCATTCAATTGGTGTTTGAATAAAATCGCCAAAAAAAACTTTTACATCACATACGTTACACAATCTCACACCGCTTCCACAATCTATACATTTGCATATTCAAAATAAAATCAACTACTGATAGATACGTGCCATAAATAAACTGAAATTAATTTTAACAATCATTTTACCAGAGCGTAGTTGTTTTTTTTTTTAGCGCTACTTTGAAAATACTGCTAAATCATATGATTTTTGAATGTAACATGATTCAAGCATAATGATATGATAAATGAAACAAAGAAAACGAAGATATTAAAATAACTTTATCAATTTAAATTACTTAATATTTTTTTTTAGAACGAATTTCATTGATAAAAAGAAACTTATAGTAATATTGCTGAATCATAAATTTTCTTGAATGCAAAGTATCTATATATAAAGATATTGATTCTAAACAATTTCTTGGTATTTGATGTTATTAGATTAAAATGTAATAGGTTTAATTTTAGTTCAAAAAATTCTCAGAACCTGAAACTTCCCATATTTGTCATTATATAAATAATCTGCAGTAATATATAATACAGAATTCCCATTATAGTAAATCACGTGCCGCACTTATTTTCGTAAATCGCTTTTTTTGTAAAACTTTGCCTTCATAATCATCAAGATATTTTGATTGCCGTCTTTCTACGTTAATCTTGATGATACTCCGGACGGCAGTCAATTAATGCAGGTATATTGCTGAAGGAATGTTCTAGCTACACGATTTGTATATTTGGGATCATTGTCTTGCTGAAAGTGTCAGATACCCAGAATGATTGAACTTCAGGTTAAGTGCATCTATAAAATTCCAATGTTAAAAAACCATTCATTATTTGCTAAAGCAAAAAATACTTGCTTTTCTCTTTGAGCAAAATCTACCCAGACAAAATCTTTACTTGATATTTTTGGGATGGAGCAAAATGGTCGAGAAGCCTTTATAGTATTTCAGAACTGGAAGGATGTTTCATCTAAAAAAGGTTATTCCAGTGTCACAAGGTTTTATTTTATATGCAATGGAAGCATTGGGCAGTTAATGGAAAAATTATACTTATGATCCAAACCATTTAGATGTTGTTAGTGATAATCCGTTTGCGCAACTAAATGACTGTGCCAACTAACGTCACCAATGATCACCAGGAAAATCGTGATCACCGTTTTCACCGATTTCACTGCTATCACAGCTATCATTGTGATATTCATTTTCATTATTATAATGTTTATCATTATTTTATTTATTATATTTATTATC
>CAJVPP010003788.1:0-10761 GCA_910592005.1 Funneliformis mosseae | reverse complement strand
TTTTTTTTTTTTCGGGTGGTGTAAAAAAAAGTTAATTTTTTTTGAGAGTTTTTTTTATTTGGTTGTTGGTTTTTTTTTTTTTTTTTTTTTTTTTTTTTTTTTTTTTTTTTGAAAAACTAAACTATTTTAAATGTAAAATCAATGTGAAGAATCAAAAAAAGTAAATGATTATTTTTTTTTTTGCCTTTAAATTATGCATAATCGGGGGTATCTAATACTAAACTTTCTTTATAATAAACTGCGTCGGACATTTAACATTAACCTAAATTAGCTTTGGTTTCGTGTATGAATTTTTTTATTTCATCTTATAACTTGTAAAAAAGAATGATGCACATGTTTGGTGTTTAGATGCAACAGGAAGTCATCTTTATGCAAAGTAAATAATATATAAAATATAAATCCAGATGTAAAATGATGCATACATGCGAGTTTTTTTTTTCTTTTGGGATTTATTTTTTTTTGTGCACGGTTTTTATTTATTTATCGAAATGTTGAATGGATTATTGTATGTTTTATGTCGTGTTTTGCGTGGAGATTTACATATATACTGTTGTGTGTATTTATTTTTTTTTTTTTAATCCATAAACTTAAATAATTCTTTTCCATGTGTTAATTTATAATATAAAATACTTATATATAAAATATATAGAAATTAGAAACTAGAAAAGGAAATTTTTCGCTTTCAAATTTCGAGAAAAAAAATTTGATTTTTTTTTAAAAAAGAAAGTTAAATATCAAAGTATCCGATGTTGTTAGTATTGATGCGCAAAAGCCTTTGAAATATGAGCAGTAAATTTTAAAATGTACGTTCAATTTGTTTGATAAAAAATGCATGTAAACTTTGACATTTTTTTTTTTTTTTTTAAAAAAAAAAAAAAATAAAATAAAATAAAATAATTCATTTATTCAGCATTATTATGTACTTTAACAATATCTTCATGATCATTTAGATTGTTCATAAATCTGGTAAACTTTTCCACTAATTCTTTATCGTCTTCATCTATTTTAACGGTTGATGTGGGGATATATCCACTACTCGTCCTAATAACTTCATAATTATGTTTTTTCGTTAATTCCTCGTATATCGCATTAACGGATGACTGTGGACACGTGATCTGTGGAGAACAATGCTTAAAATAATAATCGAGAATTCGAGAATTCGAAAATTTGAGAATCGCAGTGTTATTTATAATTTAACCATACCTCTAGTGAATTATCCTCTAATTCCTGAATATCCTCAACCCCGTTAACTTCTATAGCATTATCCATCATCTTGTCAATTGTGTCTTGCGTTGAACCCGGATTGAATTGAATTGTACCTTTATTCATCATCAATAATAATAAACTTTTAACGAAAGACAAGATTCATGTAATTGATATGCATACGTTTAGATCATACCTTTTTTATCAAACATCCAAGACACAGTTGACATTGATCCTCTGAAATATCGCAACAAGTATGATAATTTTAATGAATTCAAAAATTCAACAGAACAAGCCATTTAGTGAAATTAAATAGGATTGATTCACCTCGTACCCAGCTTTAGCGAAATAATGTTTGATGTCCTTAACAGTTCTATTTTTATTGTCTGTCACAGTTTCTCTATCATAAATTTTAATTATATGAAAACTCGTTAGATTTTTAAAAAAAAAACAATTGAGACATGAAATGTTAATAATATACATTATAAACGCGACTCCACCGGGTCCGTATCCTTCATAAGTTATGTTCTCGATATTTTCAGCTTTTCCCTGACCTAATGCCTATAGATAATTTTAACTTAATATATCGATATCGTAAAATGTTAAAAAAAATTCTCATTCATACAAACCTTTTTAATTGAATTTTCCACATTATCCTTAGGCATGTGTGCTCTTTTGGCACTGACTAGTGCAGCAGCTAAGCGAACGTTTAACGCGGGATCAGGACCTCCCACTTATTACGTCGAATAATAATATGAATATTCGGATCAAAGAAAAAAAAAAAAAATATTCGGTATAATATAAAATGCTCAAAACACCAACGTTTTATTGCAAGTTGAATTTCTTTTGAGAGTTTGGTAAATAAAATTCCGCGTTCAAGGTCTTTAGGACCCTTTACATATTTGACTTTGCTCCATTTATTATGCCCTGCAAACCTTTTCTGTACATTATCGAGATTGTTAACATAAACAGAAACTGGAGGAAAAACTATATCGATTTTATATTGCAAGATATTTGAAAAGAGGTTTCGAGATAATATCTTTGATCGAAGCATACTTATATATAAAAAAAAATTAACTGGTCGAACCCCTTAATATTAATTTTTTTTTAAAAAAATTTCACGTGATTTATTTATTACGTAGAAAATTGCTCAATATTAAGTTATATTAAAAGCAATAAAATCATTAAAACATTCTAAATATTTTTTAATTGATTATATATTAAAAACTAAAATTTTATTTTTTAATAGTTTGTTATTAATAAAATTTATCATTAATTTCAGAAATATGAATTAAAAAAAAAAAACAATTTTACTATGATTTCTTTTTTTTATTACAAAATACCTGTATTAAAAAACTATTTATTAAAAATTAAAAAATAAATTTAAAATAAAAACAAAAAATAATTTATATTAATTAATAATTTTTTGTATCAATTTATAATTAAAACTTTTTAATATTTTTTTTTGATAAATATATTCTATATAAATATTAAAATTTAATCTATTATTTTTATATTATTAAAAACTTTATAAAGTATTAAATTTTTAATATAAAATTAAAGTTTTAAAAACTTATTTAAGATTATATATTAATTACATTACTATATTTAATAATTTTAATTTTAATAACAAATATTTTTTATATTTTTCTATATTGGATATTATAATAAAGAAAATAATATAATATTTATCTTTTAGAATGTTTTCTTCGGATTTTTCAAAAGTTTCTTCACAGATTTCTTCAATATTCTCTAATCTCTTTTTATTCTTAAAAAAATTATTATTATAAATTTAACCTCTTAATTACACAAAAACTTGAATTTTTATTGGTTGATTATAATTTAAATATCAAAAATATAATCAAAACTAAATTTTGTTGTTTAATAACTTGTTTTTAGTTTGGAAATAAAACAATTCCAAATTTATCCTATTCTATATTTGTCAAAATAATGATAGTAGAACTAATTTTATAACAAATAATAAAAAAAATGTTTTGTGTTCATAAGGTGGAAAAGATGATGTCGAACTATTACAATCGAAGCTTTAGAATGTTGTCTCAAATATATAGGACCGATGACGAAGTAATATGACTTCTAGCATTCAAGGTGGTGTAGTTTGAAAAAAATATAATTGCAATTAAATAAATTTAAAAAAAAAAAAACAGTAAATAAATTTATTCTTCTTCTTCTAATTCGAATGCTCGCAAAGCATCCATAAAGACATCAACTTTGGAAGGTTCCCGAACTGCTACACGAATATAAGTTGGACGATTATAGCCAGGAGAACCACTTCGAACTGGTACACCAGCAGCTCTGGCTCTAAAAACCACTTGATCAGCTATTGATTTAGATTTTGTATCAATCCAAATCCATGATAAAAAGCTTTTTCCGTAAAATTTCCAGGCAAATTCTTCATCATTCATTGCTTGTGCGATACTATCTGACAGAGGTTTTAATCTTTCAATGATTTCAGCACGCCATTTTGATGTAAGTTCCCAAGTTTGTTCCATATATGCAGCATCTTTGACAACTTCATTTAAGAATGCAAGTGCAGGGGAATTAACACTCCAAGGTACTTGAAGTTTTTTTAAAACTTCGCAATGTGCTAAAGTAGGACATACAACGGAACCTAAACGTAAACCAGTACACGACCAGATTTTTGTCCATGAATGTATAATATAAACTGAAATTCGTCTAGTTTGATAAAGCATGGCAATGAATTCATTTTGGGAAGTAAGAGAATCGGCTCGGAAATCGGGTGATAACCAAGGTTGCATTGATTCATCTTTTAAAATTCCAAAATAGAAAAAATTTTGCTTGTTAATTTAAAAATAATAAAATAATTATAATAATTATTGAAAGTAAATTAATCAATATTAACCAACGATAACAAAACCACCATCCGCAACATTATCATCAATCCAGTGCTTTAATTCTATAATGTTTTTGTAATCACCAGTCGGATTACAAGGATTAACGATACACGTAAGATTGGCAGGTGTGGTATCTTGAGGTTGAAGAATGGTCCTTCCATTAGTTTCTGCCGACCTTTCATATTCCTTGTACTATATAAAAAAAAAAAAAAGGATTATTAGCTCACTTGTCATTTGAGATTTTAACAAAAAAAAATAATTTAATTATATTTGAAGTTACTTGAACATCCCACGGACCAGGTTTCCATGTGCCTAAAGGAGCAGATCTTGTGACCAAATCGATCAATTCACTCGCACCATTACCAAGAAGTAATCTACCATGATTTACGGAATAATCATCAGGCCAGATGAATTGGGCCAGGGAAGTTTTGGCGGGTTCTTGGTCTGCAGGTGGATAATGATGACAAGTATTAACCTACAAGAAATTCGAGCGATTCAATTAATATATCCTGTCACAAGAACCTCAACGATGGCATATCAATCAAAATACAATCAAACTTACTGCCTCTTTGGCTGCTTCTAACGCGGCTTTAGGTGTACCTAAGGCATTTGTAGTAACTGAAAAGTCTTCGACAAAGTTGTCCAAGAATCTCCAGTCTTGACCACCGTGAAATTGTTGAACTTTGGTATCCCATACTCCACTATCATTTTGAACGGTCTCTGAAACAGAAGCCATTTTCAAAGTTAAATATGAAAAGCTGTAAAGTGAAAATAGTTTTTTTGATAAAATATGACATTTATCTGATTTTATATCCGATAATTTTGTTGATTATCTATCATGTATTACGACATTCAATTAAAATAAGATCTAACCCTTAAATGGTTAGTCCTTCTACTTTTCAGTATAGTATGATTTTGAAATATTTGTATAAGGGTTTTTTTCATACATATATCATACAAATATTGATATGATGGAGTATTGTATGATGGTGATGATGAGTATGTGAGTTGTATATTTTTTTCGTACTCAATTGTATGTAACAACGAATTGTGTATAGTACGATTGTAAATTATTTTAAATATCAAAATTAATATTTATAAAAAAAGTAATATATAATTTATAAACAAATTAAACATCAAAATATCAAAAAAATTCTTTATATATTATATGTAAAGTAATAAAAATTATTATAAAATAAAACTATTATTCCCTAAATTTTCTGATAAAAAAATTGCATTTAATAAACAAATATTCAGTTTTCTAATCAGTTGCTATTATTTAATAATTAGATCATTCTATTAAATAAATTTTAACTTCTTATTTTATTAAAGCAATTTCATGTTCTTTTAAGACCAATTCCTTTGCTTGATATTCAAGTTCATTAAATTCTAAAGCATAAGTATTTTTCTTATTATCATCATTTTCAGAATCCAAATTAATTATAATAATATCTTTAATCTTTTCATATCAGAATTTATGTTATTTTATTTAAGTTTTATAGAAATTAAAATTTGATTTGTAATTTATGCATTACTTAATATATAAAAAATTAAATAAACTATTTAAATTTTAATTAATTTTAATATAAATTTGTATTCTTAATAATACCTTAACATTTATTAGATAAAATATTATATATAATAAATTTCTTTTATTTTACAATTAGAAATATTATATTTTTTGATAAATATAAATAGTTATAAATCTTTTTTTATTAGGAAATAATATTTAAATATCATTATCAATTTTTTAATATACATTTATTAAGTAATATAATAATTCATTTTTGATAATAAATGTTATCTCATCTGATAAAAAATTAAAAATTAATATAATTAAAATATTAAAATAGAAATACTTAAATATTTCATTATTTTTAATTAATTATAAGTATTTAAATATTATTAAATAATTTATTAAATATATTTTCTAATTTAGTTATAAGAAATGCAAAAATATAATTTTTATAATTTTATTATGATTATTTTACTAAATAATATATAAAATTCTTTAATATGTAATAGTAATTATATAATTTATAAAAATTCAGATAAAATAAAAACTAAAAAAAATAAATAAAATTTATTAATTAATACAATTTCTAATTTAATAAAATTATGTTCAATATGATAATAATTAATTTTAAATTTATTAAACTATTTTATCATATATTTAAAAGAAAATCAATTTAAAAATATTTATATTTTATCTATTTAATTAATTATTTAAAATAATACAAATAATCATTACTTATTTATTCTCAAAAAATTTTAATAAAATAAATGCAAATAGTAATAAAACTTTTTAATCTTTAAATATTAATCTTAATTAATAAGTAATTAATAAGTACTTATTAAATAAATCATAATTTTTATTTTTAATCTATGTAAATTAATAAGTGTTAATAAGTAATTAATAATAAAGATAAATATAATAGGTTAAATATAAATATATTTTATTTGATAGATTAATTTATTACTGAATATTAAACTAGATTTTTAATAATTTAATTTTGCATAATGTATTATAATAATTCAATTCTATATATTATATCATTAAAAAATATCACTAAAAATAAAGTAGAAAAATAAGTCCTATTTAGTTTTACTTTATTGAAAATCAATTACTTATAGTTTTTATTATAAAGTAACATATAAATAAAATAATATAGATGAAAATAAACTAGAAATTCATTATGTATAAAAATCTATAAAGTTTTTTATAGACAAAAGTATATTTATAAATAAAGCAATAGCAATATATTATCAATTATTTCATGTATAAATTTTAGCAAATGTTTCTTTTTCTTTTCTAGAAATCTTAAAATTAACAAATATTATAATCTTTTTACAATCTTCTATTAAGAAATGAATTAATATAAAAATTTTAGATTAAGTTTATAAAAAAGTAAACTTAAAATGAAAAAATTTGCTATAAAAACAAAATTCTTGATTTTATCTAAAAATGGATAGATAAATATAACTAAATATACAGTCAATTCTTATTATAATGAATTCTACATTTTAGACCTCAACTTCACTATAAAGCTATAGTAAAAATTTTAAGAGATTTAATTAGCCAATTCACTATAACAAGAGTATTTTTATTATATTTGTTTAAAAATTTATTATATTAAAAGTTCGCTATATTAAAAGTTAACTTTAGTATGATTAATTTTATTTTTACCAATAAAAAACATCAAAGTTAAATGTAAAAAATAGAAAATTTCTCATATATTTATTATATCTAAGATATTATGTTTAAAGCATATAAAAAGTTAAAATGAAATTTGCTAAAAATGAATAGAATTTATATTAAATAGTAAATCAGATATAGTTAAAATATAATGTTTTATATATGAAGTAAATTTAATTTTATAATTATTATATATATTAAATTTAATTAAATATTAAATATATACTTAAAATTAAAAAGTTTAGAAATAAATAGAAAAGTTCTTACTATACTTACATAGTTTATCAAAAAATCTTCTTATTAAAAAATTGTAAAATTATTTATTTTTTGAATCAGATATCAAAATACTTTTATTAATTATAAACCATTTTTGAAATTCAAATTTAATTTTAGTAAAATTGCAATAAATATCATAAAATCCAAGTTTAATATCTCAATATCCTTGTATTACATATTGAACAATCTTTTTTAAAACTGCAGAAATTATTTTATCACTTTATAATAATATAAAAATAAGTATAAGGGTAATGATATTTATTATGTAATATCAATTTAATATAAAGCTTAACCCCACCCTATGTAAGATAATTAAGGTAAGTCACGTGATAATAATTATTAGACTTTTTATTTATAAAAATACAATAGGTAAAAAAATCTGCATTCTGAAACTAAGCTATTTAACAGAAGCTTTTTTTCTGCTTTAATACGAAAAGAGTGGCAGAACTTTGCTGTTTTAATATGAATTAACTGCAGAGATAAGCTATTTAACAGAGGCTTTTTTTCTATTTTGATACGAAAAGAGTGGCAGAACTTTGCTGTTTTAATATAAATTAACTGCAGAGGGTTTGCATTTTAATACGAAAGCCTTTTTAATAAATTTAGCTATGGAAATTTTCTGTTTTAGTATAAATTAAACTGTGAAATTTTGATATGAAAAGAATAATGTGCTCTTTTTAATAAATTTAGCTGCAGTGGTTTTTCTGTTTTAATATAAATTAACTGTGGGAAGGCTTGTATTTTAATATAATTAGCTATAAAAGTTTTATAAAAGAGGATTTAATATATTGATATTTTACGCTTTTATAATAAAAATAAGTTTTATTCTCAAAAAAATTGCATCTACTTTTATTTGAAAAATGAGTCATCAAACCTACTTTATTGATCTTAAATTTAATAAAAAATCAATTTACAATTCGCTAGATAATAAGTATCAGGAATTCACTAATGCTTATGTATATAATACTAAGGTAAAAATGGGAAATAGTACTCCAAATCGTGCTATTGTTTACCATGAAGTAGTAACAGAATAGAAAAGCATTAAAAGCAAAAGTGCTACAGAAATTGATAATATAATTAGAGAATACATTACTACTCTAATTCACCTATATAACATACTAACAATACAAGCAAATCGTCCTAAACCTATACTAGAAACAGTTTCCCCCCTTCCTATTATTAATCTAGTTAAACCTATACTAGAAATTTCTAAGAATATAATAGCTCAAAGGAAGATAGCGAAAGAGATTAAAATAACTGAAGAAAAACTTGCTGAATTAAAACAAATTTACAACATCACAACCGACATTCAGATTCAGCATAATATATATATAAAAATAGAAAAAGCTGAATATGAAATTAGTTCTAATAAGAACAAAATTAATAAATTAAAAAGAAACGTGAAATATACTTAAAATTATAGAGCAAAGAAATTTAAAATACTTACCGAGAATCAAGAGGTAGTTCAGTATAATAATTCTAGCCTTCTACCATTACTTTTTGAACATCCAGATCTACATAATCAAATCCACAACTCAGTTGAGTTTGGATCAGCTGATTCAAAAAGGCAAAAAAAGGTGGTTAAGATACGCATTGTTAAAAATTTGCGTAAGAATTTGGAAGAGAGATATAATATTTATATGGCACGAACAATATTAAAGAATTATCTTTTACCTCACTAATCCAATTCAATTGCTGCTAAGGCTTATCATCATTTAGCATGAGTTGCTATATTCAGAGTTTCACGTACAGATACTCAAGAGCATTCTGATGAGCATTATTGTCTTACATCTGTTAAATATGCAAGATAATTTGCTTCTATGTTTGCTGATATGTCTATTATTATTTCTCAAGATGACAAAGCAAAGTGGTCTTGAAATATCTGCAGTAGGTCAAACATTTCAAACCTTACAGTTAATTAATGAACCTGTATCTGTAGCTGATTACGATTTTCCTATTGGGTGTAAGCAAAAACTAATTCCTTCAGTATATCTAATTATTAAACTAAATGAATTAAAAGATGAACTTCAAACAGGACAACTTGTAATTTTTACATATTCCCAATGGTCTATTAGTACATCTTTGCTAACACATATACAGGATCTAGAAAGTTTTACCTTAAATTCCCAATATAATAATGCATTGAAGACTAATGAACAAATTCGACCTATTTGGATATTATTAGTAGATGGAGGGTCAGATGAAAATCTCAGACATTTGAAAAACATAATGGTATACTGTCAACTTTTTAAAAAATTTAACTTAGATTACCTAAGTATACAAACACATGCACTAGAACAATCTAAATACAACCCTGTCGAAAGAAGCATAGCAATACTATTCAGTAAACTTGCTGGTATCACATTACCAATTGATCACTTTGGCAAATATTTGGATTCACAAGGAAATATCATGAATCCTGAGCTGGCTACTCAAATTTTTGATATGCTGAAGAGACTCTTTGCGATATTTAGAGTTACAATTCAATTTTTGGAAAACACGTTGATGCTTGATATATTGACACATTTATAAATCCATTTAAAAATTTAGAATTTAAGGGTACAGAAAAAGAAAAGGCTGAAGAATTAAAAAGACAAGAAAAACAAAACCAAAAAAATGCAAAAAAGAAGAATGAAGTGCTTACCTTTTCCGAATGTTTTATTCCATAGTCTTGAATTAAAAAACACTGTAATTTATGTACACATTCCATTGATATCAGAAAATGTAAAAATACAAGTTGTTTTGGATTACCAAGAGCTAAAGAAGCAATAAAATTTCTTGAAAGCTATAATGGTTTCTTACTACTTGTTACAAAAGTTAATGATAGATACTTTATGAATTCTATTTATTTATTCCAATATTATGATTGTCTAAAAATCCTGGACTACGATGCTCACTGTTTGTCTTTTGAAAAAAATATATACTTCTGTCTTTGTTGTTCTACATAGAGTTTTAGATGAGTCGAGTTAACTCACGAGTCAGATAAGCCGAGTCAAGTTTAAATCGAGTTGAGTTTATATTTTTTTGACTCAATGATTTGTGAGTCAAATCAAATTCGAGTCAAGTTAAATATTTAACTCGACTCGATTTAAACTTGACTCAAACTTGACTTGACTTGAGTTGACTTAAAATAGTTTTATTAATAAATTAATATTTTAAAACTATAAAAATTATACATTATAATAATTGAAATACTTTATAATAGTTGAATTG